>CM072239.1:51868741-51888971 GCA_036851935.1 Coregonus suidteri | reverse complement strand
GTCTCTCTCCATCACCTGTTCTTCTGTTGCTTGTCTTTTGTGTTTTATCTTGTGTCTCTCTCTATCATATACCTACTCTTCTGTTGCTGTCTCTGAGTCTTGTCTGGTGTGTCTCTGGTTTGCAGTCCAAAATGGTCTAAACGGGGATACTGGGGTCGCTTAACTTGTTTTGGGCCTGTGTCTGGGTCACCTAAATCATCTTCTTCTCTACCATTTGCCCCTGGCTGCTGCTGTTCTAAGTGCTCCACTGGCCTGCTGTTGTCATCTATTCCTCCTCCTGGCTCATCTGAAAGGTAGCAAGGTAGAGGTGCAACATATTATTAGTTCATTTTAAAGGGTGACTGCACTCGTTTTAGATTTGGTTCTTTAAGAATTGCTGGTTGAGAAAATAGTAAAAAATAAAGAAAAACCCTTGAATGAGTAGGTGTGTCCAATCTTTTGACTGGTACTGTAAAAATCTCACAAAACTCCGTTTTGGACGAGACTGACTTTATAACCAAAAATTATCCTATTTATACTTTGCATTCAATTTTGACATTAGAATAAATGTTTCTGAGTCATATCGATGCCACAGAGGCTGTTTTCTAAATGAGAAGTTGTTTTTTAGGGACATTTGCTCTTTAAAGTTACTGTATACTGACACGACCAGGGCAACTCAACTGTAGAGAAAAATTCAAGTGTCCACATAAAAGCGCAACACACAACTCCAAACATGACAGGTAAGAAGCTACATAGCCCCTAGCAGTGGCGGCTCCTGAAAAAATTCTCAGGAGGGCACTGTTTTTCTGATGATTTAGGTTGACCTACACACATTTAAAAAAAGATATGTCCAGCAACAAACATGAAGACAGGGGCAGCATATAAGTCATACCAGAAGCATTTATTGACTGATCTCAAAAGTGTTGGCTTACCAGGGTTGGTGGAGCCCTCAGTTTCATCTTTGCCTAGCAAAGCTAACTCAAACACTCCGCAAAACTTCACACACTGGATTAGCCGGCTGAGGATGTGGCGGTTCTTGCTATTGTCGTAGTAAATATATTTGTTATAGTGAATATGGAATATGATATGTTGAGTAAAATGTTGTGCTAAGATCTATTTAGGTCAGGAGCTGGTTATAAGTTCTGTTCCTATCCAATAACAATGGACAAAAGGGTCCTATCTTGTCAGCCTTGTCAGCAGGTGGCCAAGGACCAAACACCCACGCCATAGGCCTCTCAGTTCTTCCAACTCACGAGTTCTTGCTCTGAGGACACACACACACACAAACACACACACACACACACATCATCACTGTTAAACACACACACACACACACACACATCATCACTGTTAAACACACACACACACACACACACACACACAAAAATCCCCTCTCTTAGGCTGAACATTTGAAGACAGAGAACCCGACTCAGAGCCAATGCAACAGTGACAGTAGCCTGGAGGTGACCTCGCCCAACTCATCAGGACCAATCAGAAGATCAGAACTACTAGATTGAACCTACTTCATTTATTGCATAAAATGTCTGCACACAATGTTTCGGGGCTCTCTTCAGATAATAATAATAATAATAATAATAATATGCCATTTAGCAGACGCTTTTATCCAAAGCGACTTACAGTCATGCGTGCATACATTTTTGTGTATGGGTGGTCCCCGGGGATCGAACCCACTACCTTGGCGTTACAAGCACCATGCTCTACCAGCTGAGCTACAGAAAGTGGATACTCATGGATGCGCATTGCAATTGTAAAATGTCAACACAATTGGAGACACCACGTCATTTTTGGAGACATGTTATTGACAGTAAACTATTGTAGATGCGACTGCTAACTAAATAAAACATTTTAGCTGGCTAGCTAATCATCTTAGCTAAATGTGGGGCAAACAATTCAGTTTATTTACCGTTAATTCGAGGGGATTGGGGTGAAAAGAAATCGAGTTACATAGTGATAACTTTACGATATACTGTATTGACAATATCGCAATATTTTAGCGCTAGTTGGCTGTACCTGCACCAAAACACCATTATTGTTCCTTCATAGCTTGTTCTCAATCTTTTCACATTGGGAGCAGGGGCGGCCTGTTCAATAGGGCGATATGGGCGACGCACTGCCAAACGGGAAAAGGAAGGGATTTTTTTTCTAATCAATTATATCACGGCAACAGTAGTTATCAGTGTTGTAATCTATACGTCTGATCTGCCACAGTGCCACACTGCCACTAAATGTCGAATCAGGCTAAAGTCGTGCTTCAAATGGCTCCCCCCCCTTTTGGGGCGATTTCAGTCAGGTTGAAAATCGCCCAGAAGTCTGTCATAGACTCCCATGTAAAATCTATTTTTTTCAAATTTCAGAGCCTTCAATACAATCTCAATGGGTGTCTGTGGGCTTGCACTTACGCGCTTTCGTCATACGTTACGTAACCATGAACGTAAACTGAGAAAAGAGTGGATTGTTTTGAAAGAAGTTTCCTTTTTGTCGGCGAACAAATGAAGATAAATTGGCAACGAAACAATTAGGACCTCCCAGACCAAATTTAATAATTCAACAGGTTTCTACTAAAGGCGGATAGTCCTACACCCGAGGATTTTCCAAAAATTGGTACGAACGAAAAAAGACATTGCCACTCACTCAACTGGATGACGAGGGATACAGGCTAGCTGTCCGCCGCCACAACGATGAGGTTAGTGTTGATAATCACAAGTTTACTGGAGAACCAACTGAGACCAAGTAGAGACTTTGGACAGGGTGGATATGGTGTAATAAAGGCAGTTTATTCAGAGGTAAATATATCTGGAATCGCGTTCACGGACCCGTTCGTCAAACTCTTAGGGAGCTATAAATTAAGCCCCATTACTTACCATATCAGATAAGAGAAATTGCTGCAGCTACATATATTTTACATCCTGGCCCTACATAGTTCACTATTTGCATCACTTACCAAAAATATTACATGTGGTCATATATGCTTGGAAAGTGGAGATGCCATAGAACGTCAAAAAAGTAAACATTGCTGGAGACACATTGCCGTTTTGGAGAAGACATCGCGTTTGCTAGCGAAGAGATTTGTTGTGGCAAATGAACTTGGGCTGGGAATTGCCAGGAACCTCACGATAAGATATATGCATCAGCATTGCGAGTCTCATGATTCTATATGTATTGCGATTCGATACTGTGATTTATTGCGCACCATATGTCTGTTTGCAGAGGGATCAGAAAGCCATGAGAACGAGTTTTGATCAGTCATGGAAATAAAAGTGCTGAAAACAAATTGGCTCCCAATCAGTGGCGGCTCCTGAAAAAATTCTCAGGAGGGGCAATTTTTTCTGATGATTTTAGGTGACCTACACACATTTAAAAAAAGATATGTCCAGCAACAACATGAAGACAGGGGCAGCATATAAGTCAATACCAGAAGCATTTATTGACTGATCTCAAAAGTGTTGGCTTTACCAGGGTTGGTGTGGAGCCCTCAGTTTCATCTTTGCCTCGCAAAGCTAACTCAAACACTCCGCAAAACTTCACACACTGGATTAGCCGGCTGAGGATGTGGCGGTTCTTGCTAATGTCGTAGTAAATATATTTGTTATATAGTGAATATGGAATATGATATGTTGAGTAAAATGTTGTGCTAAGATCTATTTAGGTCAGGAGCTGGGTTATAAGTTCTGTTCCTATCCAATAACAATGGACAAAAGGGTCCCTATCTTGTCAGCCTTGTCAGCAGGTGGGCCAAGGACAACACCCACGCCATAGGCCTCTCAGTTCTTCCAACTCACGAGTTCTTGCTCTGAGGACACACACACACACAAACACACACACCACACACATCATCACTGTTAAAAACACACACACACACACACATCATCACTGTTAACACACACACACACACACACACACACACAAAAATCCCCTCTCTTAGGCTGAACATTTGAAGACAGAGAACCCGACTCAGAGCCAATGCAACAGTGACAGTAGCCTGGAGGTGACCTCGCCCAACTCATCAGGACCAATCAGAAGATCAGAACTACTAGATTGAACCTACTTCATTTATTGCATAAAATGTCTGCACACAATGTTTCGGGGCTCTCTTCAGATAATAATAATAATAATAATAATAATATGCCATTTTAGCAGACGCTTTTATCCAAAGCGACTTACAGTCATGCGTGCATACATTTTTTTGTGTATGGGTGGTCCCGGGGATCGAACCCACTACCTTGGCGTTACAAGCACCATGCTCTACCAGCTGAGCTACAGAAAGTGGATACTCATGGATGCGCATTGCAATTGTAAAATGTCAACACAATTTGAGACACCACGTCATTTTTGGAGACATGTTATTGACAGTAAACTATTGTAGATGCGACTGCTAACTAAATAAAACATTTTAGCTGGCTAGCTAATCATCTTAGCTAAATGTGGGGCAAACAATTCAGTTATTTACCGTTAATTTGAGGGATTGGGGTGAAAGAAATCGAGTTACATAGTGATACTTTACGATATACTGTATTGACAATATCGCAATATTTTAGCGCTAGTTGGCTGTACCTGCACCAAAACACCATTATTGTTCCTTCATAGCTTGTTCTCAATCTTTTCACAATTGGGAGCCAATTTGTTTTCAGCACTTTTATTTCCATGACTGATCAAAACTCGTTCTCATGGCTTTCTGATCCCTCTGCAACAGACATATGGTGCGCAATAAAATCACAGTATCGAATCGCAATACATATAGAATCATGAGACTCGCAATGCTGATGCATATATCTTATCGTGAGGTTCCTGGCAATTCCCAGCCCAAGTTCATTTGCCACAACAATCTCTTCGCTAGCAACGCGATGTCTTCTCCAAACGGCAATGTGTCTCCAGCAATGTTTTACTTTTTTGACGTTCTATGGCATCTCCACATTCCAAGCATATATGACCACATGTAATATTTTGGTAAGTGATGCAAATAGTGAACTATGTAGGGCCAGGATGTAAAAATATAGTAGCTGCAGCAATTTCTCTTATCTGATATGGTAAGTAATGGGGCTTAATTTATAGCTCCCTAAGAGTTTTGACGAACGGGTCCCGTGAACGCGATTCCAGATATATTTACCTCTGAATAAACTGCCTTTATTACACCATATCCACCCTGTCCAAAGTCTCTACTTGGTCTCAGTTGGTTCTCCAGTAAACTTGTGATTATCAACACTAACCTCATCGTTGTGGCGGCGGACAGCTAGCCTGTATCCCTCGTCATCCAGTTGAGTGAGTGGCAATGTCTTTTTTCGTTCGTACCAATTTTTGGAAAATCCTCGGGTGTAGGACTATCCGCCTTTAGTAGAAACCTGTTGAATTATTAAATTTGGTCTGGGAGGTCCTAATTGTTTCGTTGCCAATTTATCTTCATTTTGTTTCGCCGACAAAAAGGAACTTCTTTCAAACAATCCACTCTTTTCTCAGTTACGTTCATGGTTACGTAACGTATGACGAAAGCGCGTAAGTGCAAGCCCACAGACCCCATTGAGATTGTATTGAAGGCTCTGAAAATTTGAAAAAAATAGATTTTACATGGGAGTCTATGACAGACTTCTGGGCGATTTTCAACCTGACTGTAATCGCCCCAAAAGGGGGGGGAGCCATTTGAAGCACGACTTTAGCCTGATTCGACATTTAGTGGCAGTGTGGCACTGTGGCAGATCAGACGTATAGATTACAACACTGATAACTACTGTTGCCGTGATATAATTGATTAGAAAAAAAATCCCTTCCTTTTCCCGTTTGGCAGTGCGTCGCCCATATCGCCCTATTGAACAGGCCGCCCCTGGCCCCTAGCCTATATGAATATAAAGAGACATGAGACAAAAAATGACCTCTATGATTCATTTCATTTAATCAGTTCTACCAGCTAATATGAGATTTTTAGATTACATAATATTTGAGGACACCTACAATCTAACCACAAAGCTGGCCATCTTTTTCCATCTATTTCTGTCTGCCCTCCCCCTTCCCTTCTAAATTCAAGTTCATGTTTGTTTATTTGTTATATACACATGATATTTGGAGTACACAGTGCATTGAAATGCTTACTTGCAGGTTCATCTCTCGACAACTATAGAAAAAGTAAGTAGCTAAGTGAAAAAAAGAGTAATCCAAATAAAAGCGCAATGAAATAATTTCACCTATTTATTAATGAGCAGTTTTTTTTTATTTATTTTTTTACAAATAGTTACATAGCCTATATGGAAATAACAGACATGAGACAAGCATGTTTACCTGTAGAATGGAATAAGTTATAATTCATTTAATTTAGTCAGTTCTACAACCTCAACATTGCTAATTTTAAAACATGGTTAAATATAATGTTGTAGTAAAGTTCAGCTTCAGTCCACAGGTGGGCACTGTGTCACTGTCAGAAGATATGCACTTCAGTCAGAAAAGCGTTCTTTCATTTCTTCAGTCTCAGCTAGCTAACCAGCCAGTAGCTACCGAAGTGGTTAGCCAGCCAAGCTAGCTAGAGAAACGAAACCCATCAAATACATTTGCTGGAAAATAAACTTATATCTCCAGGGGCTTCTTGCAGTGCCTGCTACTGCCTAGCGCAGTATATTGTATTGTTTATGTTTGTCATTAAAATTAGTCAGTAAAAAACGATATATATATATATATATATATATACTGCATAGTGCAAGTGATGTGTGGTTATGGAAACTCATATCATACTGAAATCAAAATGTTCTGGGCTGAAGCCCCGGAATCCCAAGCCTAATGACACCACTAGGTGAGTTCCATTCCTGACAGGCTGATCAGATTCAATTTCAGGATCTGCCTTGTAGGCTGTTTCAGTTTAGTAGACTTTGGCTAATTTAATTATTGCACACTATCAGTTCACAGAGTAGGCGTACCCCAACGGAAATATGCAAATGCATGCTATAACGCGCCAATAGGATCTTGCTAGCTCGTGCATGGCTCTGCCCTCCTCCTTGCTTGTTCTGCCCACTATGGCTCATTAAATGTTTCTTATCTCAGAAATTCATTTGCATGGTTAGTTTTAGCCTAATGTTAGCTAGCTAACTAACATTGAACCTAGTTTGGTAGCTTTAGCTAGCTATGACAATCGGTTTGTATTACTAGTACTCTATGGGTTGGGATTATGGTTCATTGTTTAGCTAGCTACCTACATGTCTAAACAAAAGACTCCACTTCGCCAGATGATTACATGATTGACAAAGTTAGCCAGGTGTGTCTGGCGGTGATTACGGCCATCTATTGTATAATAATGCTCAAATATTTGTATCTGGAATTTCAGCATCAGTAGAACACGCCTGTCTCTCCTCCACCAGTCATACAAGGAGAATGATCTAATGGCTCCCATCAAAGGGAGAGCCGGCCAAAACAAGCACAGGTTACACCTGAAGCATGAGGACTTGCAGCAAGTTGTTAACTTCATCAACAACTATGCAGTGGATACTGCAATAGTATTACCAGGACACAAACACTTTGGTGGAAAGCTGCTGCCATCTCATGTGACAAAAGCAGCGGTATGGCATCTCTACAAGGAATCTGTTACGGATACAGGTATCCTGTGTCTTTTTGTGTTTTTCCTCTCCTTCTGCCCTAATCACAGGTGTCCTGTATGTTCCTGATTGGTGGTCGTTGGGGTGTCTGCTGATTGCTGAGGTGGACCAATCAGTGGACATTCCTCTGCATTGCAACACCTGTTTCTGGTTTTTCAATCACACATCCCATTGTTTAAAAGCCGGTCAGTTGTGTTTGTTTGTTAGAGACTATTTTCTGTATGTGAGTATGGATACTGTGGTGTCCTGTGTTTTGTGTACGCACTCATTTGCTGGTTACTCTGTTTGGCAACTTTGTTAGAGACTATTTTCCGTATGTGAGTATGGATACTGTGGTGTTTTGTGTACTCACTCATTTGCTGGTTACTCTGTTTGGCAACTTTGTTAGAGACTATTTTCCGTATGTGAGTATGGATACTGTGGTGTTTTTGTGTACTCACTCATTAGCTGGTTACTCTGTTTGGTAACTTTGTGTGTTTCTGGGAAAAGGGGAATTTAAGCAAGTTGCCCTTGGGCGTACATTACCCGTAGAAAGAACTGTCTAAAAACACTAGTTAGACCTGAGCGGACCACCCACTGTAAATTTTTGTATGATTTAGCAGTAGATTAGCGGTTCTTGAGGCAGGCAAGATCAGTTTAGGGGTGTTTTACACTTGTTTCATTTCTTGGGTCCTGCTCAGCCCTTTTTCCCAAACCTTTACCGTGTGTTCAAAAATAAACCAGAAACAGGCTCTCCAAATATAGATTCCCTTGTTCATGCGTGTTGTGGACGAACCAGTTCATCACAGGGGGCGAGTTCTCAGTCATCCGGACTATCTGCAGTGCCTCTAAGCACATTCACATGACTCCCTACTAACACACGTCATACATTGCTGCTACTATTTATTTTTTATATCCTGCTGCTCAGCCACTTTACCCCTTATTGTCTATCACTGATATCGTTATTGATATTGTTCTTGTACAAACTGTATATTATTTTGTTCTTTCTCTACTGGCATTGACACTTTTTTTGTTCTTTAAAAAAATATATACTGACACTTTCTATTTTTGATGTTGCTACTATGCAAATGTTACCATTTCACTGTACCGTTTACACCTTCTGTAGAGAGCCATTCACTTAGCAAGATGTGGCTGGGGGTTCTAGCATTTCTTTCACATGACCCATCAATTTAGACAAGTGTGTCTGGGTAAGTATCATCTAATATTTTTATCTGGACACTTTCTGTTTTTGATATTGCTACTATGCAAATATGCAAGTAACCATTCCACTGTACCGTTTACACCTTGTGTATCCTGTGCATGTGACAAATAAACGTTGATTTTATTTGATATAGTGTGTGTTTACCAGAGACGGTAATGTGAAGAACAACATGACCTGCATCAAAGTCCGATTAGGATATAGGCCAAGGACTAGATAGTGTATTTTTATTGTAGGCTACTACTTTTAGTCTGAAAAGCTTTGGTTGTTTACTACACTTCTCACTCTGTTTAGTACATGGCCTCACATGTGGATCCTTAAAGAGATGGGGTGGGGTTTAGGCTTAAGAGGGTGTGAGCGATGCTGAATGGGTGTAGACAAAGAAGAGCTCTCCAGTAGGTGTACCAAAAACATTCAAGGGCCATTTTCTCAAAAGTGGGGTTACAAGTTAATCAACTTTCAAAGCAGAAATTACTTTCCAATTGTTCTTGAAATGTAGTGTAGGATATACCATTTTGTAGCTCTGAGTCTCTACTTTTATCCAATGTATAAAAAATACTATTTCAAATGTTGCTACATAAGACCGAATTGAGGTGGTCAGTCACATTTGTTCATATTTGAAACAACAGGCTGTGGTCTATCTTGGTTTAGTTATAAAAATCTTTGACTCTGTGGTATTCTTCTTCTTTGGGATTATGGCAGTCCGCAAACAAATATTATAGGTGTATGCCCCCACCTACTGTATTGCCTGTGTATCAGCCACAGCTGTAGTATGAATTCATTAAACTTTGTGAAAAATTGCCCAACAGTACCAACTAACCCTGAACCCATTAAAACCTCACCACTACTTTGGCCTGATCCTACTCCAGGCCAGCAGCATGGGAGGAAGGGACACTATCGTTCAAAACGTCTTGTAACTCTTCTGCAGTAAAGTCCTGTACACCCAAGTACTTCTCTGCAGCTGCCACCACAACATCTATCCTCAGTGATTTACGTTCCATTCCTGCGGTACAATTGACCATGATGGCCATGAATGCAAAAAAAACAACCTTACTGAAGCACGTTATTCCTATCATTCTCTATTGACCTCGGCCTACTTACAGGGATCTTCTTAGGATCCCTCACCCTGGACCCATCTTCCTCTACTACTCTCTTCACTGCCTCAACATACAACACCTTCTGCCCTACTCTGATCCTGGCAACCTCAACCTGCCTGTCTCTCACCGGACACCTCTTATCTCCGGCACCACGGGTACCCCTACAGTTTACACAACCAACTTTTTCCACCGATACTACATATTCCTTTGTCTCATGTCCTCCTGCATACTTCTCACATCTAGGAATCTCCCTCCTACACACTGCTGCCACATGACCATTAGCTTTAGTGTCTCCAGCAATGTTTACTTTTTTGACGTTCTATGGCATCTCCACTTTCCAAGCATATATGACCACATGTAATATTTTGGTAAGTGATGCAAATAGTGAACTATGTAGGGCCAGGATGTAAAATATATGTAGCTGCAGCAATTTCTCTTATCTGATATGGTAAGTAATGGGGCTTAATTTATAGCTCCCTAAGAGTTTGACGAACGGGTCCGTGAACGCGATTCCAGATATATTTACCTCTGAATAAACTGCCTTTATTACACCATATCCACCCTGTCCAAAGTCTCTACTTGGTCTCAGTTGGTTCTCCAGTAAACTTGTGATTATCAACACTAACCTCATCGTTGTGGCGGCGGACAGCTAGCCTGTATCCCTCGTCATCCAGTTGAGTGAGTGGCAATGTCTTTTTTCGTTCGTACCAATTTTTGGAAAATCCTCGGGTGTAGGACTATCCGCCTTTAGTAGAAACCTGTTGAATTATTAAATTTGGTCTGGGAGGTCCTAATTGTTTCGTTGCCAATTTATCTTCATTTGTTCGCCGACAAAAAGGAACTTCTTTCAAACAATCCACTCTTTTCTCAGTTACGTTCATGGTTACGTAACGTATGACGAAAGCGCGTAAGTGCAAGCCCACAGACACCCATTGAGATTGTATTGAAGGCTCTGAAATTTGAAAAAAATAGATTTTACATGGGAGTCTATGACAGACTTCTGGGCGATTTTCAACCTGACTGAAATCGCCCCAAAAGGGGGGGGAGCCATTTGAAGCACGACTTTAGCCTGATTCGACATTTAGTGGCAGTGTGGCACTGTGGCAGATCAGACGTATAGATTACAACACTGATAACTACTGTTGCCGTGATATAATTGATTAGAAAAAAAATCCCTTCCTTTTCCCGTTTGGCAGTGCGTCGCCCATATCGCCCTATTGAACAGGCCGCCCCTGGCCCCTAGCCTATATGAATATAAAGAGACATGAGACAAAAAATGACCTCTATGATTCATTTCATTTAATCAGTTCTACCAGCTAATATGAGATTTTTAGATTACATAATATTTGAGGACACCTACAATCTAACCACAAAGCTGGCCATCTTTTTCCATCTATTTCTGTCTGCCCTCCCCCTTCCCTTCTAAATTCAAGTTCATGTTTGTTTATTTGTTATATACACATGATATTTGGAGTACACAGTGCATTGAAATGCTTACTTGCAGGTTCATCTCTCGACAACTATAGAAAAAGTAAGTAGCTAAGTGAAAAAAAAGAGTAATCCAAATAAAAGCGCAATGAAATAATTTCACCTATTTATTAATGAGCAGTTTTTTTTTTTTTTTATTTATTTTTTTACAAATAGTTACATAGCCTATATGGAAATAACAGACATGAGACAAGCATGTTTACCTGTAGAATGGAATAAGTTATAATTCATTTAATTTAGTCAGTTCTACAACCTCAACATTGCTAATTTTAAACATGGTTAAATATAATGTTGTAGTAAAGTTCAGCTTCAGTCCACAGGTGGGCACTGTGTCACTGTCAGAAGATATGCGCTTCAGTCAGAAAAGCGTTCTTTCATTTCTTCAGTCTCAGCTAGCTAACCAGCCAGTAGCTACCGAAGTGGTTAGCCAGCCAAGCTAGCTAGAGAAACGAAACCCATCAAATACATTTGCTGGAAATAAACTTATATCTCCAGGGGCTTCTTGCAGTGCCTGCTACTGCCTAGCGCAGTATATTGTATTGTGTTTATGTTTGTCATTAAAATTAGTCAGTAAAAACGATATATATATATATATATATATATACTGCATAGTGCAAGTGATGTGTGGTTATGGAAACTCATATCATACTGAAATCAAAATGTTCTGGGCTGAAGCCCCGGAATCCCAAGCCTAATGACACCACTAGGTGAGTTCCATTCCTGACAGGCTGATCAGATTCAATTTCAGGATCTGCCTTGTAGGCTGTTTCAGTTTAGTAGACTTTGGCTAATTTAATTATTGCACACTATCAGTTCACAGAGTAGGCGTACCCCAACGGAAATATGCAAATGCATGCTATAACGCGCCAATAGGATCTTGCTAGCTCGTGCATGGCTCTGCCCTCCTCCTTGCTTGTTCTGCCCACTATGGCTCATTAAATGTTTCTTATCTCAGAAATTCATTTGCATGGTTAGTTTTAGCCTAATGTTAGCTAGCTAACTAACATTGAACCTAGTTTGGTAGCTTTAGCTAGCTATGACAATCGGTTTGTATTACTAGTACTCTATGGGTTGGGATTATGGTTCATTGTTTAGCTAGCTACCTACATGTCTAAACAAAAGACTCCACTTCGCCAGATGATTACATGATTGACAAAGTTAGCCAGGTGTGTCTGGCGGTGATTACGGCCATCTATTGTATAATAATGCTCAAATATTTGTATCTGGAATTTCAGCATCAGTAGAACACGCCTGTCTCTCCTCCACCAGTCATACAAGGAGAATGATCTAATGGCTCCCATCAAAGGGAGAGCCGGCCAAAACAAGCACAGGTTACACCTGAAGCATGAGGACTTGCAGCAAGTTGTTAACTTCATCAACAACTATGCAGTGGATACTGCAATAGTATTACCAGGACACAAACACTTTGGTGGAAAGCTGCTGCCATCTCATGTGACAAAAGCAGCGGTATGGCATCTCTACAAGGAATCTGTTACGGATACAGGTATCCTGTGTCTTTTTGTGTTTTTCCTCTCCTTCTGCCCTAATCACAGGTGTCCTGTATGTTCCTGATTGGTGGTCGTTGGGGTGTCTGCTGATTGCTGAGGTGGACCAATCAGTGGACATTCCTCTGCATTGCAACACCTGTTTCTGGTTTTTCAATCACACATCCCATTGTTTAAAAGCCGGTCAGTTGTGTTTGTTGTTAGAGACTATTTTCTGTATGTGAGTATGGATACTGTGGTGTCCTGTGTTTTGTGTACGCACTCATTTGCTGGTTACTCTGTTTGGCAACTTTGTTAGAGACTATTTTCCGTATGTGAGTATGGATACTGTGGTGTTTTGTGTACTCACTCATTTGCTGGTTACTCTGTTTGGCAACTTTGTTAGAGACTATTTTCCGTATGTGAGTATGGATACTGTGGTGTTTTGTGTACTCACTCATTAGCTGGTTACTCTGTTTGGTAACTTTGTGTGTTTCTGGGAAAAGGGGAATTTAAGCAAGTTGCCCTTGGGCGTACATTACCCGTAGAAAGAACTGTCTAAAAACACTAGTTAGACCTGAGCGGACCACCCACTGTAATTTTTGTATGATTTAGCAGTAGATTAGCGGTTCTTGAGGCAGGCAAGATCAGTTTAGGGGTGTTTTACACTTGTTTCATTTCTTGGGTCCTGCTCAGCCCTTTTTCCCAAACCTTTACCGTGTGTTCAAAAATAAACCAGAAACAGGCTCTCCAAATATAGATTCCCTTGTTCATGCGTGTTGTGGACGAACCAGTTCATCACAGGGGGCGAGTTCTCAGTCATCCGGACTATCTGCAGTGCCTCTAAGCACATTCACATGACTCCCTACTAACACACGTCATACATTGCTGCTACTATTTATTTTTTATCCTGCTGCTCAGCCACTTTACCCCTTATTGTCTATCACTGATATCGTTATTGATATTGTTCTTGTACAAACTGTATATTATTTTGTTCTTTCTCTACTGGCATTGACACTTTTTGTTCTTTAAAAAAATATATACTGACACTTTCTATTTTTGATGTTGCTACTATGCAAATGTTACCATTTCACTGTACCGTTTACACCTTCTGTAGAGAGCCATTCACTTAGCAAGATGTGGCTGGGGGTTCTAGCATTTCTTTCACATGACCCATCAATTTAGACAAGTGTGTCTGGGTAAGTATCATCTAATATTTTTATCTGGACACTTTCTGTTTTTGATATTGCTACTATGCAAATATGCAAGTAACCATTCCACTGTACCGTTTACACCTTGTGTATCCTGTGCATGTGACAAATAAACGTTGATTTTATTTGATATAGTGTGTGTTTACCAGAGACGGTAATGTGAAGAACAACATGACCTGCATCAAAGTCCGATTAGGATATAGGCCAAGGACTAGATAGTGTATTTTTATTGTAGGCTACTACTTTTAGTCTGAAAAGCTTTGGTTGTTTACTACACTTCTCACTCTGTTTAGTACATGGCCTCACATGTGGATCCTTAAAGAGATGGGTGGGGTTTAGGCTTAAGAGGGTGTGAGCGATGCTGAATGGGTGTAGACAAAGAAGAGCTCTCCAGTAGGTGTACCAAAACATTCAAGGGCCATTTTCTCAAAAGTGGGGTTACAAGTTAATCAACTTTCAAAGCAGAATTACTTTCCAATTGTTCTTGAAATGTAGTGTAGGATATACCATTTTGTAGCTCTGAGTCTCTACTTTTATCCAATGTATAAAAAATACTATTTCAAATGTTGCTACATAAGACCGAATTGAGGTGGTCAGTCACATTTGTTCATATTTGAAACAACAGGCTGTGGTCTATCTTGGTTTAGTTATAAAAATCTTTGACTCTGTGGTATTCTTCTTCTTTGGGATTATGGCAGTCCGCAAACAAATATTATAGGTGTATGCCCCCACCTACTGTATTGCCTGTGTATCAGCCACAGCTGTAGTATGAATTCATTAAACTTTGTGAAAAATTGCCCAACAGTACCAACTAACCCTGAACCCATTAAAACCTCACCACTACTTTGGCCTGATCCTACTCCAGGCCAGCAGCATGGGAGGAAGGGACACTATCGTTCAAAACGTCTTGTAACTCTTCTGCAGTAAAGTCCTGTACACCCAAGTACTTCTCTGCAGCTGCCACCACAACATCTATCCTCAGTGATTTACGTTCCATTCCTGCGGTACAATTGACCATGATGGCCATGAATGCCAAAAAAAAACCATACTGAAGCACGTTATTCCTATCATTCTCTATTGACCTCGGCCTACTTACAGGGATCTTCTTAGGATCCCTCACCCTGGACCCATCTTCCTCTACTACTCTCTTCACTGCCTCAACATACAACACCTTCTGCCCTACTCTGATCCTGGCAACCTCAACCTGCCTGTCTCTCACCGGACACCTCTTATCTCCGGCACCACGGGTACCCCTACAGTTTACACAACCAACTTTTTCCACCGATACTACATATTCCTTTGTCTCATGTCCTCCTGCATACTTCTCACATCTAGGAATCTCCCTCCTACACACTGCTGCCACATGACCATTAGCTTTAGTGTCTCCAGCAATGTTTACTTTTTTGACGTTCTATGGCATCTCCACTTTCCAAGCATATATGACCACATGTAATATTTTGGTAAGTGATGCAAATAGTGAACTATGTAGGGCCAGGATGTAAAATATATGTAGCTGCAGCAATTTCTCTTATCTGATATGGTAAGTAATGGGGCTTAATTTATAGCTCCCTAAGAGTTTGACGAACGGGTCCGTGAACGCGATTCCAGATATATTTACCTCTGAATAAACTGCCTTTATTACACCATATCCACCCTGTCCAAAGTCTCTACTTGGTCTCAGTTGGTTCTCCAGTAAACTTGTGATTATCAACACTAACCTCATCGTTGTGGCGGCGGACAGCTAGCCTGTATCCCTCGTCATCCAGTTGAGTGAGTGGCAATGTCTTTTTTCGTTCGTACCAATTTTTGGAAAATCCTCGGGTGTAGGACTATCCGCCTTTAGTAGAAACCTGTTGAATTATTAAATTTGGTCTGGGAGGTCCTAATTGTTTCGTTGCCAATTTATCTTCATTTGTTCGCCGACAAAAAGGAACTTCTTTCAAACAATCCACTCTTTTCTCAGTTACGTTCATGGTTACGTAACGTATGACGAAAGCGCGTAAGTGCAAGCCCACAGACACCCATTGAGATTGTATTGAAGGCTCTGAAATTTGAAAAAAATAGATTTTACATGGGAGTCTATGACAGACTTCTGGGCGATTTTCAACCTGACTGAAATCGCCCCAAAAGGGGGGGGAGCCATTTGAAGCACGACTTTAGCCTGATTCGACATTTAGTGGCAGTGTGGCACTGTGGCAGATCAGACGTATAGATTACAACACTGATAACTACTGTTGCCGTGATATAATTGATTAGAAAAAAAAATCCCTTCCTTTTCCCGTTTGGCAGTGCGTCGCCCATATCGCCCTATTGAACAGGCCGCCCCTGGCCCCTAGCCTATATGAATATAAAGAGACATGAGACAAAAAATGACCTCTATGATTCATTTCATTTAATCAGTTCTACCAGCTAATATGAGATTTTTAGATTACATAATATTTGAGGACACCTACAATCTAACCACAAAGCTGGCCATCTTTTTCCATCTATTTCTGTCTGCCCTCCCCCTTCCCTTCTAAATTCAAGTTCATGTTTGTTTATTTGTTATATACACATGATATTTGGAGTACACAGTGCATTGAAATGCTTACTTGCAGGTTCATCTCTCGACAACTATAGAAAAAGTAAGTAGCTAAGTGAAAAAAAAGAGTAATCCAAATAAAAGCGCAATGAAATAATTTCACCTATTTATTAATGAGCAGTTTTTTTTTATTTATTTTTTTACAAATAGTTACATAGCCTATATGGAAATAACAGACATGAGACAAGCATGTTTACCTGTAGAATGGAATAAGTTATAATTCATTTAATTTAGTCAGTTCTACAACCTCAACATTGCTAATTTTAAACATGGTTAAATATAATGTTGTAGTAAAGTTCAGCTTCAGTCCACAGGTGGGCACTGTGTCACTGTCAGAAGATATGCGCTTCAGTCAGAAAAGCGTTCTTTCATTTCTTCAGTCTCAGCTAGCTAACCAGCCAGTAGCTACCGAAGTGGTTAGCCAGCCAAGCTAGCTAGAGAAACGAAACCCATCAAATACATTTGCTGGAAATAAACTTATATCTCCAGGGGCTTCTTGCAGTGCCTGCTACTGCCTAGCGCAGTATATTGTATTGTTTATGTTTGTCATTAAAATTAGTCAGTAAAAACGATATATATATATATATATATATATACTGCATAGTGCAAGTGATGTGTGGTTATGGAAACTCATATCATACTGAAATCAAAATGTTCTGGGCTGAAGCCCCGGAATCCCAAGCCTAATGACACCACTAGGTGAGTTCCATTCCTGACAGGCTGATCAGATTCAATTTCAGGATCTGCCTTGTAGGCTGTTTCAGTTTAGTAGACTTTGGCTAATTTAATTATTGCACACTATCAGTTCACAGAGTAGGCGTACCCCAACGGAAATATGCAAATGCATGCTATAACGCGCCAATAGGATCTTGCTAGCTCGTGCATGGCTCTGCTCTCCTCCTTGCTTGTTCTGCCCACTATGGCTCATTAAATGTTTCTTATCTCAGAAATTCATTTGCATGGTTAGTTTTTAGCCTAATGTTAGCTAGCTAACTAACATTGAACCTAGTTTGGTAGCTTTAGCTAGCTATGACAATCGGTTTGTATTACTAGTACTCTATGGGTTGGGATTATGGTTCATTGTTTAGCTAGCTACCTACATGTCTAAACAAAAGACTCCACTTCGCCAGATGATTACATGATTGACAAAGTTAGCCAGGTGTGTCTGGCGGTGATTACGGCCATCTATTGTATAATAATGCTCAAATATTTGTATCTGGAATTTCAGCATCAGTAGAACACGCCTGTCTCTCCTCCACCAGTCATACAAGGAGAATGATCTAATGGCTCCCATCAAAGGGAGAGCCGGCCAAAACAAGCACAGGTTACACCTGAAGCATGAGGACTTGCAGCAAGTTGTTAACTTCATCAACAACTATGCAGTGGATACTGCAATAGTATTACCAGGACACAAACACTTTGGTGGAAAGCTGCTGCCATCTCATGTGACAAAAGCAGCGGTATGGCATCTCTACAAGGAATCTGTTACGGATACAGGTATCCTGTGTCTTTTGTGTTTTTCCTCTCCTTCTGCCCTAATCACAGGTGTCCTGTATGTTCCTGATTGGTGGTCGTTGGGGTGTCTGCTGATTGCTGAGGTGGACCAATCAGTGGACATTCCTCTGCATTGCAACACCTGTTTCTGGTTTTTCAATCACACATCCCATTGTTTAAAAGCCGGTCAGTTGTGTTTGTTGTTAGAGACTATTTTCTGTATGTGAGTATGGATACTGTGGTGTCCTGTGTTTTGTGTACGCACTCATTTGCTGGTTACTCTGTTTGGCAACTTTGTTAGAGACTATTTTCCGTATGTGAGTATGGATACTGTGGTGTTTTGTGTACTCACTCATTTGCTGGTTACTCTGTTTGGCAACTTTGTTAGAGACTATTTTCCGTATGTGAGTATGGATACTGTGGTGTTTTTTGTGTACTCACTCATTAGCTGGTTACTCTGTTTGGTAACTTTGTGTGTTTCTGGGAAAAGGGGAATTTAAGCAAGTTGCCCTTGGGCGTACATTACCCGTAGAAAGAACTGTCTAAAAACACTAGTTAGACCTGAGCGGACCACCCACTGTAATTTTTTGTATGATTTAGCAGTAGATTAGCGGTTCTTGAGGCAGGCAAGATCAGTTTAGGGGTGTTTTTACACTTGTTTCATTTCTTGGGTCCTGCTCAGCCCTTTTTCCCAAACCTTTACCGTGTGTTCAAAAATAAACCAGAAACAGGCTCTCCAAATATAGATTCCCTTGTTCATGCGTGTTGTGGACGAACCAGTTCATCACAGGGGGGCGAGTTCTCAGTCATCCGGACTATCTGCAGTGCCTCTAAGCACATTCACATGACTCCCTACTAACACACGTCATACATTGCTGCTACTATTTATTTTTTATCCTGCTGCTCAGCCACTTTACCCCTTATTGTCTATCACTGATATCGTTATTGATATTGTTCTTGTACAAACTGTATATTATTTTGTTCTTTCTCTACTGGCATTGACACTTTTTGTTCTTTAAAAAAAATATATACTGACACTTTCTATTTTTGATGTTGCTACTATGCAAATGTTACCATTTCACTGTACCGTTTACACCTTCTGTAGAGAGCCATTCACTTAGCAAGATGTGGCTGGGGGTTCTAGCATTTCTTTCACATGACCCCATCAATTTAGACAAGTGTGTCTGGGTAAGTATCATCTAATATTTTTATCTGGACACTTTCTGTTTTTGATATTGCTACTATGCAAATATGCAAGTAACCATTCCACTGTACCGTTTTACACCTTGTGTATCCTGTGCATGTGACAAATAAACGTTGATTTTATTTGATATAGTGTGTGTTTACCAGAGACGGTAATGTGAAGAACAACATGACCTGCATCAAAGTCCGATTAGGATATAGGCCAAGGACTAGATAGTGTATTTTTTATTGTAGGCTACTACTTTTAGTCTGAAAAGCTTTGGTTGTTTACTACACTTCTCACTCTGTTTAGTACATGGCCTCACATGTGGATCCTTAAAGAGATGGGTGGGGTTTAGGCTTAAGAGGGTGTGAGCGATGCTGAATGGGTGTAGTAGACAAAGAAGAGCTCTCCAGTAGGTGTACCAAAACATTCAAGGGCCATTTTCTCAAAAGTGGGGTTACAAGTTAATCAACTTTCAAAGCAGAATTACTTTCCAATTGTTTCTTGAAATGTAGTGTAGGATATACCATTTTGTAGCTCTGAGTCTCTACTTTTATCCAATGTATAAAAAATACTATTTCAAATGTTGCTACATAAGACCGAATTGAGGTGGTCAGTCACATTTGTTCATATTTGAAACAACAGGCTGTGGTCTATCTTGGTTTAGTTATAAAAATCTTTGACTCTGTGGTATTCTTCTTCTTTGGGATTATGGCAGTCCGCAAACAAATATTATAGGTGTATGCCCCCACCTACTGTATTGCCTGTGTATCAGCCACAGCTGTAGTATGAATTCATTAAACTTTGTGAAAAATTGCCCAACAGTACCAACTAACCCTGAACCCATTAAAACCTCACCACTACTTTGGCCTGATCCTACTCCAGGCCAGCAGCATGGGAGGAAGGGACACTATCGTTCAAAAACG
>CM072239.1:51849912-51868241 GCA_036851935.1 Coregonus suidteri | reverse complement strand
TGTCTATAGGAGAAATTTATCTAATGTCTATAAAATGGGGATATTTTCCAGGCCTAAATTAACGTTGTCTAAAAGGGAAAATTTATCTAATGATCTAATAAAAGGGATCGTCCGTCCTAAATTAGACCTTTGCTATAGAGAGAAAGTTTCTAATGATCTATATATATAGTGATAGGTCCAGGCCTGAATTAGACCTGTTGTCTATATAGAAGAGAAAGTTAATCTAATGATCTATATATATAGGGATAGGTCTCAGGCTCTGAATTAGACCTGTTGTCATAGAGAGAGAAAGTTATCTAATGATCTATATATATAGGGATAGGGTCCCGTCCTGAATTGCTAGACATGTTGTCTATAGAGAGAAAGTTATCTAATGATCTTATATATATAGGGATAGGTCCCGTCCTGAATATACCTTTTGTCTTATAGAGAGAAAGTTATCTAATTGATCTGATATATATAGGGATTAGGTCCCGGCCTGAATTAGACTTTGTTGGTTTTGTCTATAGAGAGAAAGTTATCTAATGATCTATATATATAGGGTAGGTCCCGCCCTGAAATTAGACCGTTGTGTCTATAGAGAGAAGTTATCTAATGATCTATATATATAGGGATAAGGTCCCGTCCTGAATTAGACCTGTTGTCTATAGAGAGAAAGAAAAGTATAAAAGACACTGTCCACAACCTCAAAAGCAGTCACACTCAAAACTCCAATTTATAGGGCAAGACCAAAGAGCTGTCAAAGGACACAGAAAACAATTAGTGATAATTAATTAGGTCTAGATACTGTTCTTACAATTCAAATCATTAGGAAGCTGTTAAAACGATCACATACTCTTCGTGAACCGTCTATCGTCCGTAATGAGCTTGGCAGCCATGATGGAAGCAGCTCCTCTGCCAATTTTTTTTTTACCAATAACAGACCGTGGAAATATTCAGAACTGCGCTAACTAGCCGAAGGACTAGATATTTTAGCACTGGAACGGGTTGAAGATGTTCAGAACCAGGTAACAGTACAGTAACAGACAGCCAGACAGTCTCAGTGTGACCCTGAATGATGTTAAATCAAAATCAAATCAAATCAAATTTTATTGGCCACATGCGCCGAATAAAACAGGTGCAGACGTTACAGTGAATGCTTACTCACAAGCCCTTAACCCAACAGTGCATTTCTTTTTAATAATAAAAAGTTGAATAAACGACAAAAAAGTGATGAGGAAAAAAAAATAACACAGTAGGGAGGCTATATATAAGGGGGGTACCGTTGCAGAGTCAATGTGCGGGGGCACAGGCTAGTTGTGAGGTAGTTGAGGTCTATATGTACATGTGGGTAGAAGTTAAAGTGACTTAGCTGCGGCGGTCAAGCATCTGACCCTAAACAGCGGATACTCGGAGCGCTCAGTTCAAACACTCACTCAAATTCAATTCATTCTCTCAGAATGGACTTCTCTTCAATTGGATTGAGTCCTAATTCACGTCACTTTTGATTTAGCTTGATTTCGATTACATCTCATTTAATTCTAATGATTTATTTGAAAGGGCTCTTGGCTCAACCCACAAAACATATTTACTGAAGGAAATATAATCACAAACAGGGACCAAGGTGTCTAAAGTCACAAACATCAAGTAACTTACAGTGGGGGAAAAAAGTATTTAGTCAGCCACCAATTGTGCAAGTTCTCCCACTTAAAAAAGATGAGAGAGGCCTGTAATTTTTCATCATAGGTACACGTCAACTATGACAGACAAAATGAGAAATAAGATTCCAGAAAATCACATTGTAGGATTTTTAATGAATTTATTTGCAAATTATGATGGAAAAATAAGTATTTGGTCAATAACAAAAGTTTCTCAATACTTTGTTATATACCCTTTGTTGGCAATGACACAGGTCAAACGTTTTCTGTAAGTCTTCACAAGGTTTTCCACACACTGTTGCTGGTGTTTTGGCCCATTCCTCCATGCAGATCTCCTCTAGAGCAGTGATGTTTTGGGGCTGTCGCTGGGCAACACGGACTTTCAACTCCCTCCAAAGATTTTCTATGGGGTTGAGATCTGGAGACTGGCTAGGCCACTCCAGGACCTTGAAATGCTTCTTACGAAGCCACTCCTTCGTTACCCGGGCGGTGTGTTTGGGATCATTGTCATGCTGAAAGACCCAGCAACGTTTCATCTTCAATGCCCTTGCTGATGGAAGGAGGTTTTCACTCAAAATCTCACGATACATGGCCCATTCATTCTTTCCTTTACACGATCAGTCGTCCTGGTCCTTTTGCAGAAAAACAGCCCCCAAAGCATGATGTTTCCACCCCCATGCTTCACAGTAGGTATGGTGTTCTTTGGATGCAACTCACCATTCTTTGTCCTCCAAACACGACGAGTTGAGTTTTTACCAAAAAGTTATATTTTGGTTTCATCTGACATTCTCCCAATCCTCTTCTGGATCATCCAAAATGCACTCTAGCAAACTTCAGACGGACCTGGACATGTACTGCTTAAGCAGGGGGGACACGTCTGGCACTGCAGGATTTGAGTCCCTCTGGCGGCGTAGTGTGTTACTGATGGTAGGCTTTGTTACTTTGGGTCCCAGCTCTCTGCAGGTCATTCACTAGGTCCCTCCGCGTGGTTCTGGGCATTTTTGCTCACCGTTCTTGTGATCATTTTGACCCCACGGGGTGAGATCTTGCGTGGAGCCCCAGATCGAGGGAGATTATCAGTGGTCTTGTATGTCTTCATTTCTTAATAATTGCTCCCACAGTTGATTTCTTCAAACCAAGCTGCTTACCTATTGCAGATTCAGTTTTCCCAGCCTGGTGCAGGTCTACAATTTTGTTTCTGGTGTCCTTTGACAGCTCTGTGGTCTTGGCCATAGTGGAGTTTGGAGTGTGACTGTTTGAGGTTGTGGACAGGTGTCTTTTTATACTGATAACAAGTTCAAACAGGTGCCATTAATACAGGTAACGAGTGGAAGACAGAGGAGCCTCTTAAAGAAGAAGTTACAGGTCTGTGAGAGCCAGAAATCTTGCTTGTTTGTAGGTGACCAAATACTTATTTTCTTTTTTTTTTTTTTTTTTTTTTTTTTTTTTTTTTTTTTTTTTCCCATAATTTGCAAATAAATTCATTAAAAATCCTACAATGTGATTTTCAGGAAAAAAAAATTCTCAATTTGTCTGTCATAGTTGACGTGTACCTATGATGAAAATTACAGGCCTCTCTCATCTTTTTTAAGTGGGAGAACTTGCACAATTGGTGGCTGACTAAATACTTTTTTTTCCCCACTGTATGGGCAACTCCATGTGTCCACTACTGTCCAACTCCATTTGTCCACTACTGTCCAACTCCATGTGTCCACTACTGTCCAACTCCATGTGTCCACTACTGTCCAACTCCATGTGTCCACTACTGTCCAACTCCATGTGTCCACTACTGTCCCAACTCCATGTGTCCACTACTGTCCAACTCCATGTGTCCACTACTGTCCAACTCCCATGTGTCCACTACTGTCC
Source organism: Coregonus suidteri (assembly GCA_036851935.1). NCBI lineage: Eukaryota > Metazoa > Chordata > Actinopteri > Salmoniformes > Salmonidae > Coregonus > Coregonus suidteri. Next base: position 51,864,735 of record CM072239.1, on the reverse strand, counting down.
AACTCCATGTGTCCACTACTGTCCAACTCCATGTGTCCACTACTGTCCAAAACTCCATGTGTTCCACTACTGTCCAACTCCATGTGTCCACTACTGTCCATTGTATCAGCGTTCAGTCAGTGTATTTTTGTGTTGTGTGTCTAAGCCAGCCAGAGGTGATATAAACAGCTGACTGACAGGAAGCTCTCTGTCATTAGTGATGCTTTACCTTCCCCGTCCGCCCCCTGGCATCATCATTATTAAACCTGAGTCTCTTTGGGTGTGTGTGTGTGTGTGTGTGTGTGTGTGTGTGTGTGTGTGTGTGTGTGTGTGTGTGTGTGTGTGTGTGTGTGTGTGTGTGTGTGTGTGTGTGACGTATTGATGTGTCCTGCTGGTTAGTGTAATCTCTTTACAGCGTGATGTCATCCAGAGCGGTGTAGAGGGGGGAGGGCCCTTCTGCTTATCGCTCTGGCTGCGATTGGTCTAAACAGGTGGTGGGCTTCTGCTTATCGCTCTGCTTCGATTGCAGTCTGCAGGCTGTATAGCTGAATAGAGCCCTGAATCAGAGTGATCCGTCTACATGTCTCTGTCGGTCCTTGGTTTGACCCTCAGAGTGATCCGTCTACACAGTCTCTGTCGGTCCTTGGTTTGACCCTCAGAGTGATCCGTCTACACGTCTCTGTCGGTCCTTGGTTTGACCCTCAGAGTGATCCGTCTACACGTCTCTGTCGGTCCTTGGTTTGACCCTCAGATGTGATCCGTCTACACGTCTCTGTCGGTCCTTGGTTTGACCCTCAGAGTGATCCGTCTACACGTCTCTGTCGGTCCTTGGTTTGACCCTCAGAGTGATCCGTCTACACGTCTCTGTCGGTCCTTGGTTTGACCCTCAGAGTGATCCGTCTACACGTCTCTGTCGGTCTTGGTTTGACCCTCAGAGTGATCCGTTCTACACCCTCTGTCGTGGTTTGACCCTCAGAGTGGATCCGTCTACACGTCTCTGTCGGTCCTTGGTTTGACCCTCAGAGTGATCCGTCTACACGTCTCTGTCGGTCCTTGGTTTGACCCTCAGAGTGATCCGTCTACACGTCTCTGTCGGTCCTTGGTTTGACCCTCAGAGTGATCCGTCTACACGTCTCTGTCGGTCCTTGGTTTGACCCTCAGAGTGATCCGTCTACACGTCTCTGTCGGTCCTTGGTTTTGACCCTCAGAGTGATCCGTCTACACGTCTCTGTCGGTCCTTGGTTTGACCCTCAGAGTGATCCGTCTACACGTCTCTGTCGGTCCTTGGTTTGACCCTCAGAGTGATCCGTCTACACGGTCTCATGATGTCGGTCCTTGGTTTTTGACCCTCAGAGTGATCCGTCTACACGTCTCTGTCGGTCCTTGGTTTGACCCTCAGAGTGATCCGTCTACACGTCTCTGTCGGTCCTTGGTTTGACCCTCAGAGTGATCCGTCTACACGTCTCTGTCGGTCCTTGGTTTGACCCTCAGAGTGATCCGTCTACACGTCTCTGTCGGTCTACACGTTTGGGGCCCTTGTTGACCCTCAGAGTGATCCGTCTACACGTCTCTGTCGGTCCTTGGTTTGACCCTCAGAGTGATCCGTTCTACACGTCTCTGTCGGTCCTTGGTTTGACCCTCAGAGTGATCCGTCTACACGTCTCTGTCGGTCCTTGGTTTGACCCTCAGAGTGATCCGTCTACACGTCTCTGTCGGTCCTTGGTTTGACCCTCAGAGTGATCCGTCTACACGTCTCTGTCGGTCCTTGGTTTGACCCTCAGAGTGATCCGTCTACACGTCTCTGTCGGTCCTTGGTTTGACCCTCAGAGTGATCCGTCTACACGTCTCTGTCGGTCCTTGGTTTGACCCTCAGAGTGATCCGTCTACACGTCTCTGTCGGTCCTTGGTTTGACCCTCAGAGTGATCCGTCTACACGTCTCTGTCGGTCCTTGGTTTGACCTTCTCCTGTCAGACCTAGCAGACATTCTTAGCTACACTACACTCTTAGAAAAAAGGCTTCCAAAAGGGTTATTCGGCTGTCCCCATAGGAGAACCCTTTTTTGGTTCCAGGTAGAATCCTTTTTGGTTCCAGGTAGAACCCTTTTTTGGTTCCAGGTAGAACCCTTTATGGTTCCAGGTAGAAACCCTTTATGGTTCCAGGTAGAACCCTTTATGGTTCCAGGTAGAAGAATCCTTTTTGGTTCCAGGTAGAACCCTTTTTTGGTTCCAGGTAGAACCCTTTATGGTTCCAGGTAGAACCCTTTTTGGTTCCAGGTAGAACCCTTTATGGTTCCAGGTAGAACCCTTTTTGGTTCCAGGTAGAACCCTTTTTGGTTCCAGGTAGAACCCTTTATGGTTCCAGGTAGAACCCTTTTTGGTTCCAGGTAGAAACCTTTATGGTTCCAGGTAGAATCCTTTTTGGTTCCAGGTAGAACCCTTTATGGTTCCAGGTAGAACCCTTTATGGTTCCAGGTAGAACCCTTTATGGTTCCAGGTAGAACCCTTTTTGGTTCCAGGTAGAATCCTTTATGGTTCCAGGTAGAACCCTTTTTGGTTCCAGGTTAGAACCCTTTATGGTTCCAGGTAGAACCCTTTATGGTTCCAGGTTTAGAACCCTTTTTGGTTCCAGGTAGAACCCTTTTTGGTTCCAGGTAGAACCCTTTTGGTTCCAGGTAGAACCCTTTATGGTTCCAGGTAGAACCCTTTTTGGTTCCAGGTAGAACCCTTTTGGTTCCAGGTAGAACCCTTTATGGTTCCAGGTAGAACCCTTTATGGTTCCAGGTAGAACCCTTTTTTGGTTCCAGGTAGAACCCTTTTTGGTTCCAGGTAGAACCCTTTTTGGTTCCAGGTAGAACCCTTTATGGTTCCAGGTAGAACCCTTTTTGGTTCCAGGTAGAACCCTTTATGGTTCCAGGTAGAACCCTTTTTGGTTCCAGGTAGAACCCTTTATGGTTCCAGGTAAGGGTTCCAGGTAGAACCCTTTATGGTTCCAGGTAGAACCCTTTTGGGTTCCATGTAGAACTATCTGTGTAAAAGGGTTCTAAATGGACCTCAAAAGGGTTCTACCTGGAACCAAAAAGGGGTTCTTCAAAGGGTTATCCTATGGGGACAGCCAAAGAACCCTTTTAGGTTCTAGATAACACCTTCTTTTCTAAGAGTGTAGTAACCATTGAAATAATTCATCAACTCTTAGGAAACCCTTTGAAAGTTGTCCGACCTGGTACTTTAGACATAGCATTTTGAGTGTGTGTGTGTGTGTGTGTATATATGTGTGTGTGTGTTACTAACAGTCTCTCTCTCTCTCTGCAGTGTATTGGAGTGCCAGGGCCTGCCCATCGTGAATGGACAGTGTGATCCCTACGCTGCTGTATCCCTACTGGGGGCCATCCAGGTGAGAGCCAACGATCACAGAGACGACGCTATCACTGATCAACTGTTACATCTATCACACTTCTATGCGATAGGCAGTATTTTAACCTTCCCTTTCTCCTTGTCTCTTGCTCTCTCTTTCTTTCCATTACACTCTCTCTCTCTCTCTCTCTCTCTCTCTCTCTCTCTCTCCTCTCTCTCTCTCTCTCTCTCTCTCTCTCTCTCCTCTACCTCTCTCTCTCTCTCTCTCTCTCTCTCTCTCTCTCTCTCTCTCTCTCTCTCTCTCTCTCTCTCTCTCTCTTTTCTCTCTCTCTCTCTCTCTCTCTCCAGATCAGAAGCTAAGAAGACCAAGGTGAAAAGGAAAACCAACAACCCCCAGTTTGAGGAGACGTTCTACTTTGAGGTGAGGGGCGGTTGGTGCTATCTGTTTGGAGATGTGTTTGTCTGATGAACAGAAGGTTTCCTCCTTCTGACTGAGGGAAACTACTTGTTCAGTTGTTCTATTCTCACTACGGTGTCTGAGTATGTACACTGTACTTTAGGTTAACTACAGGTTGTGGTTTTGGTTGAAGGAGTTTGTGTCCACACCCTTTGGCTTCCCCTCTCTGTTGTGGTGTGGTGGTTCTGAGAAGAGCCCTGTGGTGCTGGTGGTTCTGAGAAGAGCCCTGTGGTGCTGGTTGTGTGTGAAGCGTGAATTGTAAGCGTGTGTTGTGTTGTCAATAAACTCCCTAGTGACTCTTGAGTGCTGCAGGTCCCCCTTTCTCTCTCCCTGTCTCTCTCCCTGTGTTCTCCCTGGCTCTATCCCTGGTATCTCTCCCTGGCTCTCTCCCTGGCTCTCTCCCTGTGTTCTCCCTGGCTCTCTCCCTGGCTCTCTCCCTGGCTCTATCCCTGTATCTCTCCCTGGCTCTCTCCCTGTGTTCTCCCTGGCTCTCTCCCTGTGTTCTCCCTGGCTCATCCCTGGCTCTCTCCCTGTGTTCTCCCTGGCTCTCTCCCTGTATCTCTCCATGGCTCTCTCCCTGGCTCTCTCCCTGTGTTCTCCCTGGCTCTCTCCCTGTGTTCTCCCTGGCTCATCCCTGGCTCTCTCCCTGTGTTCTCCCTGGCTCTCTCCCTGTATCTCTCCATGGCTCTCTCCCTGGCTCTCTCCCTGTGTTCTCCCCTGGCTCTCTCCCTGTATCTCTCCCTGGCTCACTCCCTGGCTCTCTCCCTGTGTTCTCCCTGGCTCTCTCCCTGTATCTCTCCATGGCTCTCTCCCTTTCTCTATCCCTGTATCTCTCCCTGTCTCTCTCCCTGGCTCTCTCCCTGTATCTCTCCCTGGCTCTATCCCTGTGTCTTGTTTTGTACGCTTTGTACAAAAATAATAAAATGCAGGACGACAGGATATTTATAAACGTAGCTCTTTATTAACTAGCTATAACGTGCATGTCCATGTGTCTCTGGCCATGATCATCTTAGAATGACCTCACCACCTGGGTGGTCTTAACCAATCATTGCACAGTATGATGCATCCAATTACAATTCAGTATGGTGTCACATATGAATATTACATCCCCCTTCTTTTAAAAAAAAGAAAAAATATGTGGAACAATAAAGCGTTTTCTTTTGAATATATGCTCTGTAGTTTGAACTCGAGGTAAGTAACCATTTAAACTGCACCAACTGCATCAACATAACAGACAAACAATGATTCAGCATATTGTTATTTTTAGAACAAATATTTCTCAGCAACTCAGCTTTTCACTGTAGCAATGACATCTCAACATATCAAACAAATACAATACCAAAGCATTTCAAGTTAACTTTCAATAACAAGTTTACAGTCTGGAAACTCTTTTAGGGCAGCGATCCGCCTACACCCTTTGACATTTCACAGGTCTAGGACAGCTCTAGGCTTGACCTCTCTTCCTGACCTTGTGTGATATGAAGCTGAGCATGCTTCTGTGTCAGTCAACAGTTCTTGTGGTGTTGCAGGTAAGTATGGTGTATGTTGTGTTGTGTCTGTGTTTAGTCCACCCCGTTCTCTTTCAGGGGAACAGTTCATCTCGTCAGTGTGTTGTTCTTTTGTGTTCAGTAGGTGACGACGATTGCGGCGGTACACCGCTCCTTCTGCGGTGCGAACGAGATATGAACGTTCAGTGTCAGCTGGTTGGATGACGACTGCTGGCTTCCAGTAGCCATGCTCCTGGATTCTAACTGACTCTCCGTCGTTCAGTGGTGGCAGTGGTCTGGCTGACCTGTCATAGTATCGCTTTTGCTGTTGCTGTCTCTGTGCACGTTTTGCATGCACTTCCTTGTAGCTGACGACCTCAGGTTGCAGCTGCTGGTTGGTGCTGGGGAGGATTGAGCGAAGTCTGCGGCTCATCAACAGCTGGGCTGGTGATTTGAAGTTGTCAACTGGAGTGTTGCGGTATTCAAGGAGACTGAGGTAGGGGTCTCTCTTGTCTGCTTTTGCTTTGTCCATGAGTGATTTAGCGATCTGCACAGATTTTTCAGCAAGGCCATTACTTTGAGGGTAATGTGGGCTTGTGGTGACGTGTGTGAACTCCCATGCTTTTGTGAAGGATTCAAACTCATTTGATTTGTAACAGGGCCCATTGTCAGATATTAAAGTCTCTACAATGCCATGCCTGGCAAAGGCTGCTTTCAGCTTGTGTATCACAGCTGCAGATGTGGTGCTGTGAAGCTTGTCGAGTTCGAAGTATCTGCTGTAGTAGTCCACTGTTATAATGTAGTCCTCGTTGTTCCACGTGAACAGATCGGTTGCCACGACCTGCCAGGGTCGGTCTGGGATACGGTGAGGTAACATTGGCTCTTTGGTGTTCGAGGGGCGTCGTTCAAGACAGGTGGGGCATTTACCAACCATGTCCTCTATTTGTTTGCACATTCCGGGCCAAAACAAAATGTCCCGTGCTCTCTGTTTGCACTTTTCCATGCCCATGTGTCCAGCATGGATCTTTGTCAAAATCTCTTCTCTGAGACTGGTAGGAATGATGATTTTCTCTCCTTTGAAAATGATTCTGTTGATCTGTGATAGTTCGTCACGATGGTTCCAGAACTCTGAGACGCTCGGAGGGCATTTTCTCCTCTCCTCAGGCCATCCTGACAGTATGACTTTCCTCAGCTGTGTGAGTTGTGTGTCTTTTTCTGTTTCTGCTCGGATCTCCTTCAGTTTTGTGTCACTAACTGGTAAGTTGCTGTACACAGTGTGCACCTGCATGTCCATGCCTTCACTGAGGCTGCTGTCCTTGTAGGTAAGAAACTTCCTGGAGAGTGTGTCTGCGACAGGGATGTCTTTGCCTGGACGGTGAGTGATTGTGAAGTCGTATTTTTGTAGTTGAAGGATCATTCTCTGTAGCCTTGGCGGGGCTGCGGCTAACGGTTTCCTCATGATTGACTCGAGGGGGCTTGTGGTCTGATTCCACAATGACTTGTCGTCCATAGACATACTGATGGAAACGCTTACATCCGAACAGAATGGCGTACAGCTCCTTTTCGATTTGAGCGTAGTTGATTTCACAGTCTGTGAGAGATTTGGAAGCGTAGCCGATGGGTTTTCCTTCTTGCAGTAGCACTGCCCCTAGTCCATACTTTGACGCGTCCACCTGGAGTCTGAGCTCTTTGTTGGGGTCGTAGTAGGCAAGGATTGGTCCTGGTTCTCTCGTGATCAAGTCTTTCACTTTCTGGAAAGCGATGTCGTGTTGGTTGTCCCAGAGGAACTCACTGGACTGCTTTAGCAGCTGACGCAGGGGTGCATTAGCATTGGAGAGGCTGGGTGCGAACTTGGCTAAGTAGTTGACCATGCCAAGCACTGTTTCCAGCTCTGCGCGGTTCTTTGGTGGCTCCATTTCCTTTATGGCTGAGATCTTCTGCGGATCTGGCTTGATTCCATTCGCTGTGAGAAGATGCCCGAAGTAGCTGACCTCTGTAGCGCCGACTGTGCTCTTCTCGGGGTTGAGCCGGACTCCTCTCTCGCGGGACCTTTGCAGCATCGCGCTGAGGTTTCTGTCGTGTTCCTCTTTGGTTCGACCATAGACAAGGATGTCGTCCACAATTGCCACGACTCCGTCGAGGCCTTCGTACACCTCGTCGATCTTTCGCTGAAACTCGTCTTGGGCTGAGATAATCCCAAAAGGCAGGCGACGGAACCTGTAGCGTCCAAACGGTGTGTTGAACGTTGTGAGCTTAGATGACTCTTCTGTGAGCTTGATAGCCCAGTAGCCTGATCTGGCGTCCATGACACTGAAGTAGCGTGCGCCCGCTAGCTTGTGTGTGATGCCATCTAGCGTCGGTAAGGGGTAATGGGGGCGTTTGATAGCCTTGTTCAAGTCTCTTGGGTCGAGACATACTCTGAGCTTGCCTGTCCGTGGTTTCTCCACCACCACTAACGCGTTGACCCAATCCGTCGGTTCTGTAACCTTGGTGACGATGTCAGATTGCTCCATGCTCTCCAACTCTTTCTTCAGACGGGCGCGGAGAGCAAGTGGAATCTTTCTCGGTGGGTAGATCACAGGGGTTGCGTCTGGGTTAAGGTGAATGGTACATTCTCCTGGGAATAGTCCTATTCCTGTAAAAACATCAGCAAACTCCTCCATGACATTCTCTATCTCTACTGGTGCTGTCACTGATAAAACTAGCTTGATAAGGTCCATGTCTAAACATGCTTTAAGACCTAGCACTGCAGGTGCTCGAGTGTCAACAACGTAAAAGTCCAACATCATGTCCCTTTCCTTGTATTTGCATTTGAGAGTGCATGTGCCTTTTACTGGGAGCTGTTCACCACCATAACCAGTCAGTCTGCGCGTGGTGGGCTGTAGCTCACACTCAGATGTCAAGCTTCTGTACTTACTCAGAGGAATAATGTTTACTTGTGCACCAGTGTCTAGTTTGAATTTTAGCTCTGTGCCTTGTCTTCCTATCTCAATGTCAGCAAAGGCTTGCTCTGTCTCTGATATCTGACTTTTCTGTGTCACTGAATCAATAAACAGTTCATCAGCATTTGACTCTTTGATTGACATTTCATCTTCACTCACTGTATGTACTGTTTTTCCACGGTAAACTCTGCACACTTTTGCAAAGTGATTCCATTTTCCACATTTAGTACACTGTTTGCCTTTAGCTGGGCAATTCCCCTGTTCGCCATGCACTTTGTATCCACAATATCCACATGTTTTGGGGCGTTTGGAGTCTGTGTCGCTCTGTTTTGGAGTTCTGTCTGTCTCCGTTCTGAAACATGCTCTCTGGGCACTGGAGGTGTGCTTTGATGTCTGCCTGACTGCGTGCACTGCTTGTTCACGTGATGCGCTCGTGCTGCCGCCTGAAATGGTTTTTCATCTGAACCTGTGCTAGCTCGTGAGATCTGGCTATGTCGATAGCTTTGTCCAGCGTTAACTCTGATCCAACATTCAAAAGTTTCTCTCTCACTCGCGGTGAGTGTATTCCAAATACAATACGGTCCCTGACCATCTCATCCTTGTTTGCATAATCACAGTCTTTCACAAGCAGACGCAGCTCAGTGACAAACTGTTCAAACGATTCACTAGCGCCTTGTACTTTCTCATGGAATTTGTACCTAGCGAAAATTGTATTGGTCTTTGGCAAAACATATGCTTCAAAACGATCGTAGTATGTTTTCAGTACCTTTGATTCAGCCTCGGTAAGTGTCCATGTGTTGTAAATGTCTCTCCTTTTTCACACCGATCCAGAGGAGCAGGTAGCTGCACTTTCCCTCTTCTCCTCTTTCCTTCAGAGGACCCGTGAACATCAGCTCCACATGCTGTTTGAACTTACGCCATGCATCGGGTAGATTTGTAGACCCCCAATCCATTCGAGGTGAAGGAACTCCAGCAAAATCCATCTTTTAGTCCTTTTACTCTGACACCATGTCTTGTTTTGTACGCTTTGTACAAAATAATAAAATGCAGGACGACAGGATATTTATAAACGTAGCTCTTTATTAACTAGCTATAACGTGCATGTCCATGTGTCTCTGGCCATGATCATCTTAGAATGACCTCACCACCTGGGTGGTCTTAACCAATCATTGCACAGTATGATGCATCCAATTACAATTCAGTATGGTGTCACATATGAATATTACACCCTGTATCTCTCCCTGGCTCTCTCCCTGGCTCTCTCCCTGGCTCTCTCCCTGTCTTCTCCCTGTATCTATCCCTGGCTCACTCCCTGGCTCTCTCCCTGTGTTCTCCCTGTCTCTCTCCCTGGCTCTCTCCCTGTGTTCTCCCTGGCTCTCTCCCTGTGTTCTCCCTGGCTCTCTCCCTGTGTTCTCCCTGGCTCTCTCCCTGGCTCTCTCCCTGGCTCTCTCCCTGTATCTCTCCCTGTCTCTATCCCTGTATCTCTCCCTGGCTCTCTCCCTGTGTTCTCCCTGGCTCTCTCCCTGTGTTCTCCTGGCTCTCTCCCTGTGTTCTCCCTGGCTCTATCCCTGGCTCTCTCCCTGGCTCTCTCCCTGTGTTCTCCCCGGCTCTCTCCCTGTGTTCTCCCTGGCTCTATCCCTGTATCTCTCCCTGGCTCTCTCCCTGGCTCTCTCCCTGTGTTCTCCCTGGCTCTCTCCCTGTGTTCTCCCTGGCTCTCTCCCTGGCTCTCTCCCTGTCTCTCTCCCTGTCTCTCTCCCTGTGTTCTCCCTGGCTCTCTCCCTGTATCTCTCCCTGGCTCTCTCCCTGTGTTCTCCTGGCTCTCTCCCTGTGTTCTCCCTGGCTCTCTCCCTGGCTCTCTCCCTGGCTCTCTCCCTGTGTTCTCCCTGGCTCTCTCCCTGTGTTCTCCCTGGCTCTCTCCCTGGCTCTCTCCCTGGCTCTCTCCCTGTCTTCTCCCTGGCTCTCTCCTGTGTTTCTCCCTGGCTCTCTCCTGGCTCTCTCCCTGTGTTCTCCCTGGCTCTCTCCCTGGCTCTCTCCTGGCTCTCTCCCTGTGTTTCTCCCTGGCTCTCTCCCTGTGTTCTCCCTGGCTCTCTCCCTGGCTCTCTCCCTGGCTCTCTCCTGGGCTCTCTCCCTGTCTTCTCCCTGGCTCTCTCCCTGTGTTCTCCCTGGCTCTCTCCCTGTGTTCTCCCTGGCTCTCTCCCTGGCTCTCTCCCTGGCTCTCTCCCTGGCTCTCTCCCTGGCTCTCTCCCTGTCTTCTCCCTGGCTCTCTCCCTGTCTTCTCCCTGGCTCTCTCCCTGTGTCTCTCCCTGGCTCTCTCCCTGTGTTCTCCCTGGCTCTCTCCCTGGCTCTCTCCCTGGCTCTCTCCCTGTGTTCTCCCTGGCTCTTTCCCTGGCTCTCTCCCTGGCTCTCTCCCTGTGTTCTCCCTGGCTCTCTCCTGGCTCTCTCCCTTTCTCTATCCCTGTATCTCTCCCCTGTCTCTCTCCCTGTGTTCTCCCTGGCTCTCTCCCTGTGGTTCTCCCTGGCTCTCTCCCTGTCTCTCTCCCTGGCTCTCTCCCTGTCTCTCTCCCTGTGTTCTCCCTGGCTCTCTCCCTGTGTTCTCCCTGGCTCTATCCCTGTATCTCTCCCTGGCTCTCTCCCTGGCTCTCTCCCTGTGTTCTCCCTGGCTCTATCCCTGTATCTCTCCCTGGCTCTCTCCCTGTCTCTCTCCCTGTCTCTCTCCCTGTCTTCTCCCTGGCTCTCTCTCCCTGGCTCTCTCCCTGTCTTCTCCCTGTATCTATCCCTGGCTCACTCCCTGTTCTTCTCCCTGTATCTATCCCTGGCTCACTCCCTGTCTCTCTCCCTGGCTCTCTCTCCCTGTCTTCTCCCTGGCTCTCTCCTGGCTCTCTCCCTGTCTTCTCCCTGGCTCTCTCCCTGTGTTCTCCCTGGCTCTCTCCCTGGCTCTCTCCCTGTCTTCTCCCTGTATTCTATCCCTGGCTCACTCCCTGTCTCTCTACCTGGCTCTCTCCCTGGCTCTCTCCCTGTCTCTCTCCCCCTGTCTCTCTCCCTGTGTTCTCCCTGGCTCTCTCCCTGTGTTCTCCCCTGGCTCTCTCCCTGGCTCTCTCCCCTGTCTCTCTCCCTGTGTTATCCCTGTCTCTCTCCCTGTCTCTCTCCCTGGCTCTCTCCCTGTATCTCTCCCTGGCTCTCTCCCTGTGTTCTCCCTGGCTCTCTCCCTGGCTCTCTCCCTGGCTCTCTCCCTTTTATCTCTCCTGGCTCTCTCCCTGTCTCTCTCCTGGCTCTCTCCCTGGCTCTCTCCCTGTCTCTCTCCCTGTGTTCTCCCTGGCCCCCTCCCTGGCTCTCTCCCTGTCTCTCTCCCTGGCTCTCTCCCTGGCTCTCTCCCTGTGTTTTCTCCCTGGCTCTCTCCCTGTATCTCTCCCTGTGTCCTCCCTGGCTCTCTCCCTGTATCTCTCCCTGTATCTCTCCCTGGCTCTCTCCCTGTATCTCTCCCTGTGTTCTCCCTGGCTCTCTCCCTGTATCTCTCCCTGGCTCTCTCCCTGTCTCTCTCCCTGTCTCTCTCCCTGTCTCTCTCCCTGGCTCTCTCCCTGTCTCTCTCCCTGTCTCTCTCCCTGTATCTTTCCCTGTTAACCACTGTAGCTAATAACTCTGTCTCTGTCTCTGTCCTGCAGGTGACACGACCTCTTAGTCACACTAAGAGACAGTTTGATGTGGAGGAGGAGGATGTTGACAAGCTGGCTCTGAGGTGAGTCTGTGTGTTCCACAGGGACAGCTTGTGTGTCTACATACAAATAGAATGTCTGTGTACAGCATCTGTATGTGGGTGTGGATGTAGTTGTGTGTTTGTGTGTGTGTGTATGGATCTAGTTGTGTGTGTGTGGATCTAGTTGTGTATGTGTGTGTATGGATCTAGTTGTGTGTGTGTGGATCTAGTTGTGTATGTGTGTGTGTGGATCTAGTTGTGTGTGTGTGGATCTAGTTGTGTGTGTGTGGATCTAGTTGTGTGTGTGTGTGTGTGTGTGTGTGTGTGTGTGTGTGTGTGTGTGTGTGTGTGTGTGTGTGTGTGTGTGTGGTGTGTGTCTGTGTGTGTGTCTGTGTCTGTGTCTGTGTGTGTGTGTGTGTGTGTGTGTGTGTGTGTGTGTGTTTGTGTGTGTGTGTGTGTGTGTGTGTGTGTTGTGACTCTGACTGTTGTCTCTCTGTATGTAGGGCTGACCTGTTGTCTCTCTGTGTGTAGGGTTGACCTGTGGAATGCCAGTAACCTGAAGTTCGGTGATGAGTTCCTGGGAGGGGGTCCGGGGTTCTCTCTGAAGACCCTGGGACAGGCGGGGGTCCACGACGCATGGTGAGACACATCCTAACTAATGGCTGCCGTTTTATGGTCTCTTAACCAACCAGGCTGGGACAGGCTGGGGTCCACGACGCATGGTGAGACACATCCTAACTAATGGCTGCCGTTTTATGGACTCTTAACCAACCAGGCTATTTCGTGTGTTTTTTCGCATTGTTTGTCATTTATTTTGTACATAATGATGCAGCTACCGTCTCTTATGACCGAAAAGAGCTTCTGGACATCAGAACAGCGATTACTCACCTTGAACTGGACGAATAATATTTCTTTAATGAGTTGGACGAGAGGGATTTGCTCCAGACACCCGACAGGGCCCTCATCCCCGTCATTCAGTAGAAAGAAAGGAGATATCGCGGAAGGAGATCGGGGTGCCTGGTAAGGAGCCGGCGACGAGTGGCTAATCTGCCTTTGCCATGGATACTATCGGCCAATTTACAATCGCTTGATAATAAAGTGGACGAACTACAGGCAGGAATATCCTACCAACGGGACATTAAAAACTGTAATATCTTATGTTTCACCGAGTCGTGGCTGAAGGAAGACATGGATAACATACAGCTGGCGGGTTATACACTGTACCGGCAGGATAGAACAGCTGCCTCTGGTAATTGGTGGCGGTCTATGTATATTTGTAAACAACAGCTGGTGCTGTTGTTTACAAAAGAAGAGGTAGGGTATCTCATGATAAGCTGTAGACCACACTATTTACCAAGAGAGTTTTCATCTATATTCTTCGTAGCTGTCTATTTACCACATCAAACCGATGCTGGCACTAAGACCGCACTCAATGAACCGTATACGGCCATAAGCAAACAGGAAAATGCTCATCCAGAGGCAGCGCTCCTAGTGGCCGGGGACATTAATGCAGGGAAACTTAAATCCGTTCTACCTAATTTCTACCAGCATGTTAAATGTGCAACCAGAGGGAAAAAAAAAAACTCTAGACCACCTTTACTCCACACACAGAGACGCATACAAAGCTCTCCCTCGCCCTCCATTGGGCAATCTGACCATAACTCTATCCTCCTGATTCCTGCTTATAAGCAAAAACTGAAGCAGGAAGCACCAGTGACTCGGTTAATAAAAAGGTGGTCAGATGACGCAGATGCTAAGCTACAGGACTGTTTTGCTAGCACAGACTGGATTCTTCCGATGGCATTGAGGAGTACACCACATCAGTCACTGGCTTCATCAATAAGTGCATCGATGACATCGTCCCCACAGTGACTGTACGTACATACCCCAACCAGAAGCCATGGATTACAGGAAACATTTACATTTTAGTCATTTAGCAGACGCTCTAATCCAGAGCGATTTACAGGAGCAATTAGGGTTAAGTGCCTTGCTTAAGGGCACATCAACATATTTTTCACCTAGTTGGCTCGGGGGATTAGAACCAGCGACCTTTCGGTTACTGGCACAACGCTCTTAACCACTAAGCCACCTGCCGCCCCTATACATGTCTCACCATGTGTTCTGGACCTCAGTCAGAGACAGACAGAGAGACAGTGATAGAGAGAGACAGTGTGATAGAGAGAGACATTTCACTGCATCGCTATAACGCTATAACAACTGTGTACGTGACAATAAACGTTGATTTGATCTATCGCTCTCTGTCACAACCCCATCACAATCTCTCACGCTCTCTATCTTTCTCTCTATCTTACTCTCACTCTTAATATTTCTCTCACTCTTGATCTTTCTCTTGATCTTTCTGTTTCTCTCAACAAAGAGATAATGACTTACCTCCCGATCTCTCTCCATCCTCCCCTCTCCCCTTTCTCGCTCTCTCTCTCCATCCTCCCCTCCCCCCTTTCTCTCTCTCTCTCTCCATCCTCCCCTCCTCTCTCTCTCTCTCCCTCCCTCTCTCTCCATCCTCCCTCCTCTCGCTCTCTCTCTCTCTCTCTCTCTCTCCATCCTCCCCTCCTCTCTCCCTCTCTCTCTCTCTCCATCCTCCCCTCCCTCTCTCTCTCCATCCTCCCCTCCTCTCTCCCTCTCTCTCTCTCTCTCTCTCCATCCTAGGTACTTTCTGCAGCCCAGGGATAATGGAGGGAAACCAGTGAAGGTGGATGAGCTGGGTTCTCTTCGTTTGAACATTGTTTACACTGAGGACCATGTGTTCCCCTCTGACCACTACAGCCCTCTGAGAGACCTGCTGCTGACATCCTCCGCTAACGTAAAGGTGAGGGATAATTCTGTAGATACCGATCCACTAAAACAAAGGTGAGGGAGGATACTGTAGATACCTCCACTAACATAAAGGTGAGGGGA
>CM072239.1:51828006-51849412 GCA_036851935.1 Coregonus suidteri | reverse complement strand
AGGGCCCTCAGCAGGAAAACCACGCTCCAAAACCGCCTTAAAAAAAGCCAACACGTTTCAACTGCACATGGGGAAAAAGATCGTACTTTTTGGAAAAAATGTCCCTGGTCTGATAACCAAATATAACTGTTTGGCCAAAATAAACCATCTTATATTTGGAGGAAAAAGGGGGACTTCAAGCCAAAGAAGGGGGCTGACAAATACTTTTTTCCCCCCTGTATGCTTGGGGTCTTGCCCATTTGGAAGACCCATTTGGCCCCAAGTTTTAAACTTCCTGACTGATGCCCCTTCGATGTTGTTTTCAATAATCCACTAATTTTCCTTCGTCATGATGCCTCTATTTTGATGTCCCATCCCTCCTGCAGCAAAACTTTTTAAACCTTTGTTTCTTAAAACCAAGCTGTTTACCTATTGCGATTCAGTCTTCCCCCAGCCTGGTGCAGGTCACAATTTGTTTCTGGTGCCCCTTTGCCAGCTTTTTTGGTCTTGGCCATATGGATTTGGGTGTGACTGTTTTGGGTTGTGGACGGGTGTCTTTTAAACTGAAAAAAAAGTTCAAAACAGGTGCCATTAAACAGGTAACGAGTGGAGGACAGAGGAGCCTCTTAAAAGAAGAAGTTACAGGTCTTGAAGCCGAAATCGTTTTTTTTGTGGGACCAAAATTTTTTTATTTTCCACCAAATTTGCAAATAAATTCATTAAAAATCCACAATGTGATTTTTCTGGTTTTTTTTTTTTCCTCATTTGTCTGTCATATTTACGTGTACCTTGTGAAAAATTACGGGCCCCTTCTCATCTTTTTTTAAGTGGGAAACTTGCAAAATTGGTGGCTGACAAAATACTTTTCCCCCACTGTATAATATAAAATATTTTAATATAATATATATATATATATATATATATTTAAAAATTACATACCCTACCGTTCAAAATTTGGGGTCACAAGAAATGTTTTGTTTTTGAAAAAAAAAGCTTTTTTTTTGTAATTAAAATAATAAAATTTTGGCCCAACATACATGTAACATTGATAATGTTTAAATGGCTATTGAGTGGAAACGGCTGATTTTTTAAAAATTCTACATAGGGGTACAAGGCCCATTTTCAAACCATCATCCTGTTCTCCATGGCCTTGTGTTTACTAATCCAAGTTTATCATTTTAAAAGACTATTCTTTTTCTGAAAATGAAAGCTATTCCTGGGAAATTGCCAAAAAACTGAAAATCTTTCCAACGCTGTGTACAAACCCCCTTCACAAACACGAAAAGTGTCTCTAACCAGAATAAAAGAGGAGGGGGGTGGCCCCGGTGCACAATTTGGCAAAGGGATGAAAAATCCCTTTAAGTGTCTATTTTGGAAACAGGCGCCTCACAGGTTTTTTTAAACTGGCGCTTCTTTAAAATAGTCCCGGGCAAAAACCCAGTCTCAACGTCAAAAAAGTAAAAGGCACTCCGGGATGCTGATTTTCCCTAGGGAAGTTCCCAAAAAAAAAGGGCCAAATCTCAGACTGTCCAATAAAATAAAAGTTTAAAGATGGGCAAAAGAACAAAATACCCTGGGGCCCGAGGAAGATTGGAAAAAAGTATTAGGGACAAAAAACGTTTCGAATTTCGGGTGTTTGGATCACAAAAAGGCCATTTGTGGACGCGACCAATGAAAAAATCTGGAGGATGCTTTTTGATCCACCCCTGTCAAGTTTAGTGGAGGGAAAGGGTTTGGTTTAGGGGTTTTTTGGGTGGTGGAAAAAGGTGGGGTTTTTGTACAGGGAAAAAGGGGATCTTTAAAAAGGAAAAGGCTATCACTCCATTTTGCAAGGGCCAAGGGGCCAAAATTGGCGGCACTTGATTTGGAGCCAATTTCCCTCCTACAACAGGACAATGCCCCAAAAGCACCCCCAAAACCTAGGGCAATACAATTTTGGGGAAGAACCCATTCAGTTTGTATTCTGTCTAAAATGGAGTGGCCACCCTGGTAAACCGGGGATCTAAACCCCTATTGAGCTGTTGGGGGACCCAGTTTGCCCTAGGGGTACGAAAAAAGTCCCCCCATCAACCCAAATCCAATTTTGTGGGAGGTGCTTCAGGGGGCGGGGGTGAAATCTCTTAAAGATTACCTCAACAAATTGACAATTTAAATTTCCCAAAAGGGTCTGCAAGGTTTAATTGCTGGAAAAAATGGAAGTTTCTTTGACAAAAGGGAAAAAATTTGAAGGAAAAAATTTTATTTTTCCCAAATTTAAAAAAATCATTATTTTTTAACCTTTAAAATGACTATTTTTCCTAGGCCCTTTGCTATATTTCCTATTAAACAAAAATTTTCAGGGTATTTTTTTCATGGAAAACAAGGGCATTTCTAAGGGGCCCCCAAATTTTTGAAAGGTGGGGTATATACATATATACAGCCCGAAATTTGGGAAATTTTTTAAAACGACAAAAAATACAAATTTTTTCACAAAGTCTGCTCCCTCATTTTTTTTATGATGGCAATTTTGCCCTATACTCCAGAATGTCATTGTTACGCCTTCGGAAGGGGAAACCGCAACCCCCTGCTCAACTAAAAACCCCTCCCTGGTAAAAGGGGTAATGGACGGGAGGTGTAAATAAGGATGAAAAAAGGCAGAGAATCCCGGGTTTAAACGGGGAATTTTTTTTCCCTTCCGGGGGAAAATTTGGGGGAAAAAAGGGGCTGGAGGGAAACCCCAAAAGCAAAAAAAGTAAAAAAAAAAAGGGCCCCCCCTCTCCCCCTTAAACCTCCTTACCCACTACTTATTTAAAGGGGAGCCCACCTGGTGCACTAACAAAAATCCCGGGGAAATGGTCCGCCCAGGTTTTTTCCTATGTGCATAAAACGTCAACTTCCACGGGAAATGTATGCCCGGGGGGCCTCTTGCCTAAGCCCCCCCCTAGGTGCCTTCCCATTCCCCCCCTTGGGAAAAAAATTTAAAAAAAAAGCAAAAACCGGGTTTTCACAAAAAAAAACCCTGAGGAAAAAACAAACCCCGGCCCTTATGAAACTCTGGGGCCATAAACTAACAAAAAAATTTTTAATTTGGGTTCCCCGAGCAAAAACAACCAGTCCCAAAACCCAACCTTTTTAGCATAAAAATCAACACTGTAAACCTCTCAGCAATTATTTCCCCCTTTTTTTTTCCTGCCTTTTCTGAGAAAACGGGGGCTTATAAAGCTTTAGGAGGGGTTTTTAAATTGGAAAAAACAGCTGCGCCCGGGCCCGGGGCGCGGTGTCCCTCTCCAATCATAAATTTTTTTTAAAAAACCAAACACTGCTTTGTTGGGGAATTTCAGGAACCCTTTCCCTGAAAATGCCTACATGAAAATACCAAACCACAACATAAAAACGGGGGAAAACGTAACTTTCTAAAGATTTTGATCAGATAAATTCCCAAATTTAAATTTGAAAAGTCCCCCCCTTTGCCATGAAAATGAATTTAAAAACCCCCAAAAAAAAATTTTTCCACTGCATTTCACCCCTGCCAAAAAAAGGGACCACTCCCAAAAAAATGTCGTGTTTCCCTCTCTTTTAACACAGGGGGAGAGTGTTGACGGGAAAAGGCTGGAGATCACTTTCTGTCAGGGTTTAATTGATTTTAAAAAAACAAAACTGGAAGTTTTAAAAAGGGAAGGGTGGTGCTTGAAATCATTTTTCCCTTCCTCTTTTAAACCCAAGGGTACCTCCCAAGGAAACCCGGGGCCGTCATCTTTGGGCTTTGCAAAAAAAAGTTTTAAACAGGAAAGGGATATTGCGGGTGGGGTTAAGTTTGGGCAAAATTTAAAACCATTTATGGGGGAACTCAAAACTTAAAAGGAGAGGGGTTTTAAAAATTTGGGTTGTAAAAGGTTTTTCCAGGGCGCCCAAAAAAAGTCCAGCAAGCGCCAAGACGTCCCCCTAAAAGTTGATTCAGCTGGGGGAAACCCGGGCACAAACAGTGAAAGAGCTTGCTCAGGAATGGCAGAAAAGGGCAGGGTGAGGGGAAATCTGAAACGAAACAGTGGGGCGAATCCTTTTGGGGAGGATGGCCGGGGTGTCAAGAAGGGAAAACAAAGAAGGCCCCTTCTCCCCAAAAAAACATCGGGGACGCCCTAAATATTCTGCAAAGGTACAGGGAAAAATGGACTGCTGGGACTGGGGAAAAGGGTCTTTTTCCCCTCTGATGAACCCCCTTTTTCCGTTTGGGTTTGGGGCACCCGGGAAAAAACCACCTTGTCCGGAGAAAAAAAGGTGAGCGCTACATCTGCCTGTGCCCATGCCAACAGAAAAGGGCATCCTAAACCCCATTAAAGGGGTTGTGGGGTTGCTTCCCCCAGCCAAGGGGTGGGCTCACCACTTTTTTTGCCTAAAAAACACACCATGAAAAAAGGGTTGTCCCAAACCACATCCCCCCAAGAGTATTTCTCCCAACCATCCAAAACATTTTGGGGGACGCCCAAATCCCTTTTTCCAACCAATGAGGTGAGCCCCTTGCCCCAAAATAAGGAAAAAGGGATAACTAAGTCTCGGGGAACAAAACATCGAAAATTTTGGGGCCCCTGCCGGAAAAACCCCCCCAAACCCTTAAACCCCATTGAGAACTTTTTTGGCCCGATCCTCAAGAGGCGGATGGACAAAAAAAAAAACCCAAAAATTTTTTGAAAAAACTCCAAGAAATTGGGGTTTTATGCAAGAATGGGTTTCCCATCATCGGAAAGTTGGGGCCCCAAAGAAGTTAATTAAACAGCATGCCAGGGGCGGTTTGGGCGAGGTTTTTAAAAAAGAAGGGTCAACACTGCAAATTTTGGGCCTCTTTGCATAAATTTAAAATTAAAATTTGTCATAAAAGCCTTTGACACTTACGGAATGTTTGGGAAATTATACTTCAGTTACCATATTTAACCTGACAAAAAATATATCATAACACTGAAGCAGCAAAACTTTTTTTAAGCCCAATATGGTCATTCTCAAAAATTTTTTACCAAAGCTGTTAAAAATCCACACACTACACAAAACATCATTACATATACTTATTTTTATAATTCAAGTGCCAAGAAAAAAAAAGAAAAAGTTATAAAAAAATTCCAAAAATAATGGAAAGGGGTTTTTCACTTAGTGTTTCTTGTGGGGGTGGTTTTGGTGTTTTGTTGGGGTGTGTGTGTGTTGTGTGTGTTTTTTTTGTGGTGTGTGTGTGTTTTGGGTTTTATTTGTGTTGTGTAAATTTTTTTTTGTGTGTGGGGTTTTTTTTGTGTGTGTATTTGTGAGTGTGTGGTTTTTGTGTGTTTGTGTGTGTGTGTGGTGTGTGGTTTTTGTTGTGTGGGTGTGTGTGTAGTTGTGGGAATTAAAGGGGTCTTTTACCCCAGTAGGCTGCCTATTTGATGCAGTAGTTTGGGGCCCCCTCTCCAATCTCTGATGGGTTTTAGGTGGGGGCAGTATTTTGGGGCACCTCTCCAATCTCTGATAGTTTAAAGGGGTGGCAGTAGGGGGGGCACCTCTCCAATCTCTTTATAGTTCTAGGTGGGCAGGTTGGAGGCCCCTCTCCTATCTCGGTAGTTCTAAAGGGGGGTTTTTTTTCCCCCGGGTTTCCTGGCCCCATCAGTGGTGGGCTTTTTCCCCCTGAAGGACAAATGTTTCTTTCCCACCCCGGAGGGAGTGGGCATGGGTGTGGGGTTTTGATGGGCCGGGACTGTGGGGTTGTTTTTGTGTTGGACCAGGCCCAGTAAACCCTTTTTTGGGTGGGTTTAGGTCTAGTAGGAAACTTGTTGAGATGGGCCGGGTTCCCAGTAACTGTGTTTTTGATGGCCTGGTCTAGTAGAAGCTTTTGGTTTTGTGGGGCGGGGGCTGGTCCCTGCTTCCTGGGCGGGGCTGGGGCTGGGAAAACTGTGGTGGGGGTGGGCCCCGGGCTAGTAAACTTTGCTTTTAATAAGCTTTTTTGTCTGGGGGGGCCCCTTTCCTCCTGGGGGTGGTGGGGGTACTGTATTTTTAGAAGGTGGACGGGGGGCCTCTGCTGCTGGGGGGATTGGGGGTGGGGGGTCCTGGGAATTTTTTGCAAAACCTTAAGGGGCCTTAGCAAAGGTTTTGACACTGTCCTGATCAAAATGTACATTATCGTATAAGTGGGGGGGTGAGCCTTCTAGGGTTTAGCTATGGGGGCCAGTTCCCAAAATGAAACTGTTTATTTATTTTTTTTGATCAAAATGTCCTGGAGTATTTTTTGGGTAAAGGGGGGTGGCAAAACTAATTTTCGGGTTTTTGGGAAAATAGCCGTGCCCGTTCTGCCCCTCTGCCCCGAAACATTTTTTACCTTTGGCACGAAGGTCTTTTTTGCCAGTGTGGATTGGAAAGTTGTTTGGGGGGGGTCAAAACCTAGGGCCCGACTGAGGCCTGCTTGACTCTCCGTTGTAGGAAAACCCAAAAAACTTTAACACCCGGTGTCTAGGGAAAAATCTTTCCGGAAACCCAAAAACTTCCCCTTTGAATCGATAAGGAAATTTCAGTTTTGGGTGATTGTCCCGGGTTTGGGCCGACTGGGAAGGGGTGGTTAAAAGGCCCCACCTGGGCTGGGGGAGCAGAATGGGGGGGCTGGTAGGGTGAACCTTTGGGGTGGGAGCAAATGGAGGCTTGGTAGGGTTTTTCCCCGGGCTGGAGCAGCTGGGGGGGCTGGGAGGTTTTTAAACCCGGGCTGGAGCAGACTTGGGGGGCTGGTAGGGGGTGACCCCCGGCTGGATAGAAATGGGGAAAATCGGGGGGTTTTTACCCCGGGGGGGGGTGGAGCAGGGCTGGGGGGCGGGAGGTTGGAAACCTGGGGTGGAGGGAGACTTGGGGGGCGGGGAGCTGACCTGGGGTGGTTCAGACTGGGGGCTGGTAGGCTGACCTTTGGGGTGGATCAGACTGGGGGCTGGTAGCTGCCTGGGCTGGGGGAGAAATGGGGGGCTGGGAGGTTGACCCGGGGGGGTGGGCAGACTGGGAGGCTGGGGGCTGACCCGGGCTGGAAACAGACTGGGAGGCTGGTTTGGGGGTTTACCTGGGCTGGATCCCGACTGGGAGGGTTTAGGCTTTACCCGGGGTGGGGTCAACTGGGAGGGGTTTGGGAGGTTGACCCGGGGTTTTCAGACTGGAAAGGGTGGTAGGGGTTTACCTGGGCTGGAAACAGACTGGGGGGGTGGTAGGTTAAAACCTTTGGGGTGGAGCCGACTGGGAGGCTTTTGGGGAGGGTTGGGCCTGGCTGGAGCAAGGGAGGGTTGGTTTCAGTGTCATCCTCTTGAAACTTGTTTTTTCCTCTGAGTTTTTGTGAAACCTCTGGGGTTTAACTAAAAGGGGTGGTGGAAAAAAGTTGCCAAAAAGCAGGTGTTTCTTGGGGTTTTTAGGCATTTTCCTTGGCTTTTGGGCCGCTGGCTACACTAAAGGGGTTCTTGCTGGGTTTTTGGGGGGGTTTGGGGGTTTTCTCCATCATCCCCCCCCCCCCCCCTTTAAAATTTTTTCCTCCCCTTTTTAAGGGGGGGGGTGAGGGTTTAGCTTCTGCTATTAGGGTAGCAAAAAACATTCTAAAAGCCGGGGCTTGTATCATTGCCTCTACCAATAACGGTTCCATTATTGATAAGTTGCTGTTTTTATACGTGTTGCTCTGGTTTAGGGTTCTTCCCCCAAAAAGCTGAAAACTGACAGCCGTGGGTGATGGGCCCCTTTTTTTTGAGAAAAAGGGGAAAAAAATTTAAAAACCCCTTTTTCCCTATAAAGGCCCCCCGTTTTTTTATTAAATATTAAAATTTTCTCTTTTTTTGCCAAATTTGGGAAGATCTGGGAAAAAAGGCATTCGGTTCCCGTCCCCTCTCAACCCTTTTAAAAATTTTCTCAGTCTGGATGTCTGGCGGGGAAACCCTTTCCATCAAAAAGCTGGTGGGTGTTGGCTACAATGTTTTCAACAGAAGCCTACCCTTTTTTTAAAACAGGGTTTTTTTTGTGTTATTGTTTTCCCAGTTCCTTTTGAGAAATGTTTTTTACTTTGATGTCCCTTTTTCCTTCTGTCCTCCTTTTTTTCTTTTTTTTTGTGCTGTTTTATTGCTATTTCTTTTTTTAGCTAGCTAGCTTCTTTTTTGGGGAGTCCCCAGCAACTGCTTAACAACTGGGGAAAAATCCGCTACTAGATAAATGCACAATTGTTTTGAAAATGAAAACCCTTTTTTACAAGCCATCTTCTTCAAATTTTTTGGTCGGGGCCCCCTCCTCTCCCCTCCTCGGCTTCCCCTCTCTCTTTTCCTCTCTCCCTTTCTCTCCTCTCTCTCTCTCCCCCCCCCCCCCCTTCCGCCCCTCCCCCCCCTCGCCCTCTCTCTTTCTCACACTCACACGCGTCAAACCTCCCTCCACCATCCCCCCCCTCCTAAGCTTTTCCTCCCCCGCTATCCCCCACCTCATCGCTCCCTTATCCCAACCCCCCACTCATGAGTAATCACTCTCTCTCCCCTCATGAGGTAATCTACTGTTCCCCCTCGTGCCTCGGATGGTTGGCTGTGTTACTCCTCCCTTCCCCATCCTGCCCCCCCCTTCCACCTCCCCCCACCTCCCCCCCCGTCCCCCCCCCCCCCCCCCTTTCTCCGACCCGCCAACCCCGCACCCTCCCCTCCCCCCCCCCCCTTCCGCTCCCCCTCCCACAATCCCCACCCAAAAAATCACGCCACGTGAATCCCTCCCCTAGTCATTTTCCACCCTCCCGATTGACCTCCCTGTGGTCCCACCCCCTCCTTCTCCACTCCCTTTCCCTAATTCACCTTAGTACCCCCCCCCTTCTCCCATTCTCTCCCTCCCCCCCTTCACCAGGTCCCCGGTTCCAATCAGTGGACATGCTCCTGCGCCTTTCCATTTGGGCTCCCCTTTCCCTCACGGACTCCCAATAAATGAAGAAAAGGACATGGCTTCCAAAACGTTCTGCCAGGTGCCCGGTCCGCCTGTTTAAGGCCCGTTATGATAGAGGTTCTGGTCGCAAGAAAACAGTACTGTCCTATTTCAGTCCTGTCTGTGTTATTATGTCTTTCTGTTTCACTGTCTTGCCAGTGATTTACGTTGTACCAAAGTGGTTTTTTTAGAAAAAGGTTTTCCTGTTCACCTTTGTCTGATGAGGGAGAGAAAACAGTCACACCTACTTTTAAGTTTATTTAGATTTTTAACTAGTTATTATGCTGTTCTTTATGTCCGAAACTAGTATACTCTCTCTCTCTCTCTTCTCTGTTTTCTTCTCTACTCTCTCTCAATCTCTCTCTCTCTCTCTCTCTCTCCCCCCTCTCTTCCCCTCCCCCCCCCTCACTCGCTCTCTCTCTTTCACCCACTCACTCGCTCTAAACCCGCCACCCCTCTTCACCATCTCGAAGCGGTTTGTCAAAGAGGACCCCGTAATTGATAATCCCTGATTCTCCCCTCATGAGGTAATCCCTATTCCCCCCTCGTGAGGTAATCACTATTCCTCCCCCTCCCCCCTAATCACTATTCCCTGCCCTCATGGGGTAATCACTGTACAGATTTTCTCCCCCCATCTTCCCCTGCCCTTCCACTTAAAGCAGTGCAATCAATCTGATAGGTGGTCCTCCCTCTTTCTGCACAATCCCTCCCCCACCCCATTTGTGAGAATTTCCACAATCATTTCAAATCGAATATGAACTGATGTGTCCCTGGAGAGCCTCTCCTCCGACTTTGTAAGTCCATATGCTACCCCACCCCCTCCCTCCCACACGGCCTCAAGGTCTCGGTGCTGTGAGTGGAACCCACCATGGGGAAGTTTGGCCCTCCTTCCCCACGACTCCCCACCCCCCTCCCCCCCCCATCGGCATCCCGAAACCTTCTGCCAGTGCCCCGGTCCGTCCCCCTTTAAGGGCCCGTCCTGATAGAAGGTTCTTGGTCCAAGAAACACTACTGTCCTAGTTCAGCCTGATCTGTCCCCCCCACCCCTTTCGTCCCTCACTCTCCTGCCAGGATTTACGTTTCTACCAAAGTGGTTTTTTTTTTGAAAAAGGTTTCCCCGCTTCCCCTTTGTCTGATGAGGGAGAGAAAACAGTACACCTACCCTTGTATGTTTATTTAGATTTTAACCCCTCTTATCCTGTTCTTTCAGTCCGAAACGAGTATACCCCCTCCCTCCTCTCCTCTCTCTCCCTCTCCTCCTCTCTCTCTTTCGTCTCTCTCCCCTCTCTCCTCTCCTCTCATCTCTCTCCCTCTCTCCCTAACCCATCTCCCTCTCTCTCCGTCTCTCTCTCTCTCTCTCTCTCTCCCAGTCCTCTCTCTCTCTCTCAAAACAAAAAAACGCACAAAAACAACATTTCCTTGATTGTCTCACTTAACAGCCTGCAGTGAAGTTTGTTTTCTCCAGTACTGAAGCTTCTGGATGTGCATATGATATCACAATACCAAATTGATGCTGTTTACTCCCCATACATTATTTGTCAGGGTGTGTGAAGTTTCTACTCCGCAGTAAACAGATACCCCTTGGGAGAGAATCCTCAAATGCCTCCGAATAATGGTGTTCAAGAAAGAACTCCGTCTGTTCTGCTTACCTTACTGTGGGCTGGTTTAGGAAGGAAGGAAAAAAAAAAGAAAAATATGTTTTTATATGTCAGATTTTTACTGTTATGGTTTAGGAAAAGGAATGAAATATATTTATATCTGTCTGTCACGATCGTTGAGGGACGGGTCAGACCCCGGTGGCAGCGTGGTATGCGCTACATGTTTATTAATACGCATAAAACACTTGACACAACAACGAAACGTTAAGCCCAAACAGGGCTCACACCACACAAGCCAAACGCGAGTCAAGATCCACAACTAAGGTAGGCAACCAGGCTACATTAAGTTGATCCCCAATCGAGACTAACGAGCGACAGCCGCCTCTGATTGTGGGATCACAGAAGACCCGTTGCCAAACATAGAAACTCAAACTAGATCTACAACCTAGAAATACAATAACATAGAATTCAAACAGAAACTCACTCCCTGACCCAACCAACATAGTTCGCTCGATCAGAGGCGTGACACTGTCAGATTAGTTGTTCTGGTTTTAGGGGGTGGAATAACTATATTAATCTGTCAGATTACTGTTCTGGTTTAAGGACAGGCATAAAATTATTTATATCTGTCAGATTACTGTTTGGGTTTAGGAAAGGAATAAATATATTTATAATCTGTCAGGATTACTGTTCTGGTATAGGAAAGGAAGAAATATGTTTTTATCTTGTCATATTACTGTTCTGGTTAGGAAAGGAATAAATTATCATTTATATCTGTCCAGATTACTGTTCTGGTTTAGGAAAGAATAAAAATATATTTTATATCGTCAGATTAACGTTCTGGTTTAGGAAAGGAAGAAAATATGTTTTTATCTGTCAAGATTACTGTTCCCTGGTTTTAGGAAAGGAAGAAACATGTTTTTATCTGTCAGATTACTGTTTCTGGTTTAGAAAGGAAGAAACATGTCTTTTATCTGTCAGAGTTGAACATGGCAGAGCCTAAGGTCATGGCAGTAAGAGTGCAGTACCCTGTAAGTGTCACACTTAGGGACAGATCCCTTTCCAAAATGTTTACAGTGTTTATCTACTCTGACTGACTCCTTCCATGTCATCAAACTGAGTTGAGCTGCCTCCCTCCCCCCCCTGCCCTCTCCTCTCCTCCCTCCCCTGGCCCTGACCACTCTGCCCTCTCCTTCCTCCCTCACCCCTGCCCTCTCCTCCCTCCCCTCCCCCTGCCCTCCCCCTGCCCTCGAGTCCTCTCCTCCCTAACCCTCTCCTCTCTCATACATCCTCCTCCTGCCCTCTCCTCTCCTCTCCCCCTCCTCTCCCCTGCCCTCTCCTCTCCTCTCCTCTCCTCTCCTGTCCTCTCCTCTCCTCTGTCTCCTCATCCTCTCGCTCTCCTCTCCGCTACTCCTCCTCCTACTCTCCTCTCCTCTCCTCTCCTCTCCTCTCCTATCCTCTCCTCTCCTCTCCTCTCCTCTCCTCTCCTCTCCTCTCCTCTCCCCTGCCCCTCTCCTCTCCTCTCCTCTCCTCTACTCTCTCTCACTCTCCTCTCCTCTCCTCTCCTCTCCTCTCCTCTCCTCTCCCTCCCTCTCCTCTCACCTTCCATCCTCTCCTCTCCCCTCCCTCCCCCTGCCCTCTCCTCTCCTCCCTCCCCCTGCCCCTCAGTCCTTTCCTCCTCCCCTCCCTCCCTCCCCCTTGCCCTCTCCTCTCCTTGCCTCTCCCTGCCCTCTCCTTTCCTCCCCGTCCCTCCCTCCCTCCCTCCCCTCCCTCCCTCCCTCCCTCCCTCCCTCCCTCCCTCCCCTGCCCTCTCCTTTCTCCCTCCCTCCCTCCCCCTCTCCTCTTCCTCCCTCCCTCCCCCTGCCCTCTCCTCTCCTCCCTCCCTCCCCCCCTGCCCTCTCCTCTTCCTCTCCTCCCTCACCTCCCGAGCCCTCTCCTCTCCCTCCCTCCCCCTGCCTCTCCTCTCCTCTCTCTCCTCCCGTCCCCTGCCCTCTCCTCTCCTCTCCTCTCCTCGATCCTCTCCTCTCCTCTCCTCTCCTCTCCTCTCCTCTCCTCTCCTCTCCTCTCCTCTCCTCTCCTCTCCTCCCTCTCCTCTCCTCTCCCTGCCCCCTGCCTCTCCTCTCCTCCCTCCCTCCCCATGCCCTCTCCTCTCCTCTCCTCTCTCCCCTCCTCCCCCTGCCCTCTCCTCTCCCTTCGTCCTCTCCTCTCCCTTGCCCTCTTCCTCTCCTCCCTCCCTCACCCCTGCCCTCTCCTCTCCTCCATCCCTCCCTCCCCCTGCCCCTCTCCTCTCCTCCCGCCCTCCCCCTGCCCTCTCCTCTCCTTCCTCTCCCTGGCCCTCTCCTTTTCCTCCCTCCCTCTCCCTCCCCTGCCCTCTCCTCTCCTCCTCCCTCCCTCCCTCCCCCTGCCCTCTCCTCTCCTTCCTCTCCCTGCCCTCTCCTTTCCTCCCTCCCTCCCTCCCCCTGCCCTCTCCTCTCCTCCCTCCCCCCTCCGCTCCCCCTAGCCCTCTCCTCTCCTTCCTCTCCCTGCCCCCGCCCTCACCTACCTCCCCTCCCTCCTCCCTCCCTCCGCCTCCCTCCCGCCCTCCCTCCCTCCCTCCCTCCCCCTGCACTCTCCTCTCTCCCCAAGCGCCCCCTTGCCTCCCCCTGTCCTCTCCTCTCGCTCTCTACCCAGCCCCCCTTGCCTCCCCCTGTCCTCTCCTCCTCTCTCCTCTCTCTCAATCTCTCATCCAAACCTCCCCTTGCCTCCCCTGTCCTCTCATCCTTTTCCCGTCCTTTTTCCGCTCTCTTTCTCCCCAAGCCCCCCTTGCCTCCCTCTGTCCTCCCCCTCTCCTCTCTCCTCAAGCAACCCTTGCCTCCTCTGTCCTCCCCCTCTCCTCTCTCCCAAGCCCCCCTTGCCTCCACCTGTCCTCACCCTCCTCCTCTCACTGTCAGAAAAAACTTCCACAAGAAGCCAAGATGGCTAGCCTAATTAGATTATTCTTAGTGGATAGGCATTACAATTCACACAGCGTCCTAGAATTAACAGATTTTTAATTGCTGCTATGGAGGTGTTTTTCAAAATGAGAAGTGCCTCCAACTCTCCTCCCACCGCTCCTCCCAATGCATCAGGATATGGGATATAAACTTTGAGTTTTGGGCCCTTTGAAAATACTGCCCCCTTGCGTCTCTTTAAACTCTCTCTCTCTCTCTCTGTCCCCAACTCTCTGACTTCCTCTCTCGTCCCAGTGCCATTCATCTTCATAGTAAAGTCCAAGGAGTGTGTAACCACCACACACACGCACTTCTCTAAACACATATCAGACACTACATGCACACACAGCACACATACATGCAACACCTCTCTCTCTCTCTCTCTCTCTCTCTGCTCGTAGCTCTCTCTCTCTCTCTCTCATCTCTCTAGTCTCTCTCTCTCTCTGTCTCTCTCTCTCTCCTCTCTCTCCTCTCTTTCTCTCTCTCTCTCTCTCTCTCTCTCTCTCTCTAGGTCTCTCTCCTCTCTCTCTCTCTAGTCTCTCTCTCTCTCTCCACCTCTCTCTCCTCTCTCTCTCTCACTCCTCTCCTCTCTCTCTCATCTCTCCGATCTAGTCTCTCTCTCCTCTCTCTCTGTCTCTCTCTCTCCAACTCTCTCTCTCTCTCTCTCCTCTCAACCTCTCTCTCGTCTCTCTCCTCTCTCTCTCTCCTCTCTCTCTCTCTCTCTCTCTCTCTCAAATTCAAGCTGCTTTAATTGATATGTAAAACATTGTGACAATATTGACAAAGCAACAATGTTTTACTATATACATCGTAATAAATAATAAATCATAATAATAGGAAATATGATATGATAAAAGTAGTTATACAAAAATAAAATAACTACTAGAAATAACAACAATAACACAATGTAACAGTGGAATAGTAAAAGGAAAATAGAATAACATAATATGGACAACAGGAGGATAAATATTTAAAATGAACATGCTACTATTATTACTATTACACTAATACTACAACTATCCCTACTACTACTACCACTTCTACCTCTAATATCTCTACTACTACCATTATCACTTAGTATATATTTCTAACCTCTTAATTATCCTCTACTACTAACCATTATCACTAGTAGCATTTCTACCTCTATTATCTCTACTACTACCATTATCACGTTAGTATAGCATTTCTACCTGTAATATCTCTACTACTAACATTACCACCTAGTAGCATTTCTACCGTCTAATATCTCTACTACTACCATTTACCACTAGTAGCATTTCTACCTCTCTAAATAACTATCCTACTACTACCATTAACCACTAGTAGCATTTCTACCTGTAATATCTCTACTACTACCATTACCACTAGTAGCATTTCTACCTCTAATATCTCTACTACTAACCATTACCCCTGTAGCATTTCTACCTCTAATATCTCTACTACTACCATTACCAATAGTAGCATTTCTACCTGTAATATCTCTACTACTACCATTACCACTAGTAGCATTTCTACTCTCTAATATCTACTACTACCATTACCAGCGACCCCTAGTAGCATTTCTACCTGTAATATCTCTACTACTACCATTTACCACTAGTAGCATTTCTACCTGTAATATCTCTACTACTACCATTACCACTAGTAGCATTTCTACCTCTAATATCTCTACTACTACCATTCCACTAGTAGCATTTCTACCTCTAATATCTCTACTACTACCATTACCACTAGTAGCATTTCTACCTCTATTATCTCTACTACTACCTTACCACTAGTAGCATTTCTACCTCTAATATCTCTACTCCTACCATTACCCACTAGTAGCATTTCTACCTCTAATATCTCTACTAACATTACCACTAGTAGTCATTTCTACCTGTATAATCTCTACTACTACCATTACCACTAGTAGCATGTTTCTAACTTATTATCTCTACTACTACCATTACCACTAGTAGCATTTCTACCTCTATTATCTCTACTCCTACCATACCACTAGTAGCATTTCTACCTAATCTAATATCTCTAATACAAAAAACAAAATAAAAAAAAAAAAAACATACCACTAGTAGCATTTCTACCTATATTATCTCTACACTACTACTACCATTAACCACTAGTAGCATTTCTACACTCTAATATCTCTACTACTACCATTACCACTAGTAGCATTTCTACCTCTATTATCTCTACTACTACCATTAACCCCTAGTAGCATTTCTATCCTCTAGCTACTACCATTACCACTAGTAGGCATTTCTACCTGTATATCTCTACTACTACCATTACCAACTAGTAGCATTTCTACCTGTAATATCTCTACTACTACCATTACACTAGTAGCATTTCTACCTCCTATTATCTTCTACTACTACCATTACCACTAGTAGCATTTCTACCTGTAATATCTCTACTACTACCATTACCACTAGTAGCATTTCTACCTGTAATATCTCTACTACTACCATTACCCTATTAGCATTTCTACCTCTAATATCTCTACTACTACCATTACCACTAGTAGCATTTCTACCTCTATTATCTCTACTACTACCATTACCACTAGTAGCATTCTAACCTGTAATATCTCTACTACTACCATTACCACTAGTAGCATTTCTACCTCTATTATCTCCTCCTACTACCATTTACCACTAGTAGCCTTTCTACCTCTATTATCTCTACTACTACCATTACCACTAGTATAGCCTTTTCTACCTGTAATATCTTCTACTACTACCACTATACCACTAGTAGCCATTTCTAACCTCTAATATCTCTACTACTACCATTACCACTAGTAGCATTTCTACCTCTAATATCTCTACTACTACCATTACCCCTAGTAGCATTTCTACCTCTATTACTCTCTACTACTACCCATTACCCACTAGTAAAGCATTTCTACCTCTAAATATCTCTACTACTACCATTACCACTAGTAGCATTTCTAACCTGTAATATCTCTACTACTACCATTACCCACTATAGGATTGACTATTAATACCTGTAATAAAATCTCTAACTCTACTACCATTACCACTAGTAGCATTCTTACTGTAATATCTCTACTACTACCACATTACCACTAGTAGCATTTCTACCTCTACCATATCTCTAATACTACCATTACCCCTAGTAGCATTTCTACCTCTATTATCTCTACTACTACCATTACCCCTAGTAGCATTTCTACCTCTATTATCTCTACTACTACCATTACCACTAGTAGCATTTTTACCTCTATTATCTCTACTACTACCATTACCACTAGTAGCATTTCTACCTCTATTATCTCTACTATACCCCCCCCCCGAACCCATTACCACAAGTAGCATTTCTACCTCTACTGCGCGCCCATCTACCTACTACTACCATTACCCCTAGTAGCATTTCTACCTCTATTATCTCTACTACTACCATTACCATCATCACTGCTACTACTACTACCATCATTACTACTACTACCATCATCATCACTACTAATACTGCTACTACTACTACTACTTTACCTACTCCTCACACTACACTATACTACTACTCCACTCTACTACTGCTACTACTACTACTACTACTACTGTCTACTACTACTATACTACTACTACTACTACTACTACTACCATCATTACTACTACTACCATCATCATCACTACTACTACTATATACATACTACTACTACTACTACTACTACTACTACTACTACTACTGCTACTACTACTACTACTACTCACTACTACTACCACCATCATTACTACTTACTACTACTACAGCGCCGAAGAAGATGGCTGCCGTTTTACAGCCCTCTAACCAATTGTACTATTATGTGTGTTTTTCCGCGTTATTTGTAATTTATTTTGTACATAATGTTTCTGCCATCGTCTCTTATAACCAAAGAGAGCTTCTGGATATCAGGACAGCGATTACTCACCTCGTATTGGACGAAGAACTTTTTCTTCAACGAGGCGTTCGCGAAGGATATTGCTATACAGACACCCAACAAGGCCCAGATCCCCGTCATTCGCGTGAGGAAGAGACTGAGATATTCGTGGACGCAGATCCGGGTGCCTTTGTAAGGATCCGACCGGCGAACGAGTAAACTGCCTCTCCCATCAATCCTCTTAGCCAACGTTCAACTCTTTGAGAATAAAATTGACGATTTAAGATTACGGTTTATCCTACCAACGGACATTAAAAACTGTAATATCCTTATGTTTCACGGAGTCGTGGCTGAACGACAACAATGACACCGATTCAGCTAGCAGGCTATACGCTACATCGGCAGGACAGAACAGCAGACTCTGGTAAGACAAGGGCGGCGGTCTGTGTAATTTGTAAACAACAGCTGGTGCACAAAATCAAATACTAAGGAAGTCTCAAGGTTTTGCTCGCCTGAGGTAGATTATCTTATGATAGCTGTAGACCACACTAATTTTTCATAGCTGTCTATTTACCACCACAAACTCAATGCTGGCATTAAGATTGCACTGAATGAGTTGTACAAGGCCATTAATAACAGGAAAACGCTCATCCAGATGCAGCCGCTCCTAGTAGCGGGGACTTTAATGCAGGGAAACTTAAATCCGTTCTACCTCATTTCTACAGCTGTTAAATGTGCAACCAGAGGGAAAAACTCTAGACTATAGCCCCCCGCTTTACTTCCAAACACAGAGACCGCATACAAAGCTCTCCCTCAGCCTCCATTTGCAATCTGACCATAACTCTATCCTCCTGATTCCTGCTTATAATAAAAAACTGAAGCAGGAAGGCACGCAGTGATTCGGCTAATAAAAAAGTGGTCAGATGACGCAGATGCTAAGCTACAGGACTGTTTTTGCTAGCACAGACTGGAACATGTTTCCGGGATTCTTCAGACCAGGCATTGAGGAGTACCCCACATCAGTCACTGGCTTTCACGTCAATAAGTGCATCGATGATGTCGTCCCCACAGTGACCGTACGTAATACCCCAACCAGAAGTCCATGGATTACAGGGAACATCCGCACTGAGCTAAGTGGTAGAGCTGCCGCTTTCAAGGAACGGGACTGGACTATACCCGGACGCTAATAAGAATCCCGCTTATGACCCCTTCCGACGAACCATCAACAGGCAAAGAGTCAATACCAGGTCTAAAGATTGAATCATACTACACTGGCTCTGACGCTCGTCGATGTGTGGCAGGGCTTGAAAACTATTACAGACTACAAAGGGAAGCACAGCCGTGAGCTGCCCAGTGACACAAGCCTACCAGACGAGCTAAAACCACTTCTATGCTCGCTTCGAGGCAAGCAACACTGAAGCATATGCATGAGAGCCACCAGCTGTTCCGACGACTATGTGATCACGCTCTTCCGTAGCCGATTGTGAGTAAAGACTTTTAAGCAGGTCAACATTCACAAGGCCGCAGGGGCGCAACGGATTACCAGGACGTTTACTCCGAGCATGTGCTGACCAACTGGCAAGTGTCTTCACTGACATTTTCAACATGTCCCCTGACTGAGTCTGTAATACCAACATGTTTCAAGCAGACCATCATAGTCCCCGTGCCCAAGACTCTAAGATAACCTGCCTAAATGACTACCGACCCGTAGCACTGACGTCTGTAGCATGAAGTGCTTTGAAAGAATGGTCATGGCTCACATCAACAGCATAATCCCAGAAACCCTAGACCCACTCCAATTTGCATACCGCCCCAACAGATCCGACAGATGATGCAATCTCTAATCGCACTCCACACTGCCCTTTCCCACCTGACACAAGAGGAACACCTACGTGAGAATCTATTTCATTGACTACAGCTCAGCGATTCAACTACAATAGTGCCCTCTAAGCTCATCACTAAGCTAAGGATCCTGGACTAAACACCTCCCTCTGCAACTGAGGATCCTGGACTTCCTGACGGGCCGCCCCCAGGTGGTAACGGGTAGGTAACAACACATCTGCCACACTGCATCCTCAAACACGGGGGCCCCTCAGGGGTGCCGTGCTCAGTCCCCCTCCTGTACTCTCTGTTCACCCATGACTGCATGGTGCCAGGCACGACTCCAACACCATCATTAAGTTTGCCGACGACACAGCCACAACAGTGGTAGGCCTGAGCACCGACACGATGAGACAGCCTATAGGGAGGAGGTCAGAGATCTGGCCGTGTGGTGCCAGGACAACAACCTCTCCCTCAACGTGACCAAGACAAAAGGAGATGATTGTGGACTACAGGAAAAAAAGAGGACTGAGCACGCCCCCATTCTCATCGACGGGGCTGTAGTGGAACAGGTTGAGAGCTTCAAGTTCCTTGGTGTCCACATCACCAACGAACTATTCATGGTCCAAACACACCAAGACAGTCGTGAAGAGGGCACGACAAAGCCTATTCCCCCCTCAGGAGGACTAAAAAGATTTGGCATTGGTCCTCAGATCCTCAAAAAAATTCTACAGCTGCACCATCGAGAGCATCCTGACTGGTTGCATCACACCGCCTGGTATGGGCAACTGCTTGGCCTCTGACCGCAGGCACTACAGAGGGTAGTGCGTACGGCCCAGTTACAATCCTGGGGCAAAGCTCCCTGCCATCCATGGACCTCTATACCAGGCGGTGTCAGAGAAGGCCCTCAAATTGTCCAAGACTCCAGCCACCCTAGTCATAGACTGTTCTCTCTGCTACCGTGCATGGCAAAGCGTACCGGAGTGCCAAGTCTAGGTCCAAAAGACTTCTCAACAGTTTTTTTCTTCTACCCCCAAGCCATAAGACTCCTGAACAGCTAATCATGGTTACCCCTGGACTATTTGCACTGCCCCCCCCACCCCATCCTTTTTACGCTGCTGCTACTCTGTTAGTAATTATGCATAGTCACTTTAACTCTACCCACATGTACATATTACCTATCCTCAACTACTCAACTAGCCGTGCAAAAAAAAAAAACGCACATTGACTATGCAAACGGTACCCCCCTGTATATATAGCCTCCCTACTAGTCACTTAATTTTAACTTCTGCTCTTTTTTCTCAACACTTTTTTTGTTGTTGTTTTATTCTTACTTTTTTGTTTAAAATAATGCACTGTTGGTTTAAGGGCTGTAAGTAAGCATTTCACTGTAATGTCCCTGCACCTGTTGTATTCGGCGCATGTGACAATAAAATTTGATTTGATGTGATTTGATTTGATTTACTACTACCAACCATCCTTACTATACTACTAACTACTACACTACTACTACCATCAGTAATTGAGGAGGATACCACCTCCTTGTTGACTCTTGTGTTTAACCGTAATGAGGAGGATACCACCTCCTTGTTGACTGTGTGTTTAACAGTAATGGAGGAGGACCACCACCTCCTTGTTGACCTCTGTGTTTAAACAGTAATGGAGGAGGATACACCTCCTTGTTGACTGTGTGTTTAACAGTAATGGAGGAGGATACCACCTCCTTGTTGACTGTGTGTTTAACAGTAATGGAGGAGGATACCACCTCCTTGTTGACTGTGTGTATTAACAGTATGGAGAGGATCTCACCTCCTTGTTGACTGTGGTGTTTAACAGTAATGGAGGGAGGAGGATACCACCTCCTTGTTGACTGTGTGTTACATGGAGGAGTTACCACCTTCCCAGTAATGGAGGAGGATACCACCTCCTTGTTGACTCTGTGTTTAACAGTAATGGAGAGGATACCACCTCCTTGTTGACTGTGTGTTTAACAGTAATGGAGAGAGATCCCACCTCCTTGTTGACTCTGTGTTTAAAGTAAATGGGGGAGGATACCACCTCCTGTTGACTGTGTGTTAACAGTAATGGAGGAGAGATACCACCTCCTTGTTGACTGTGTGTTTAACAGTAATGGAGGAGGATACCACCTCCTTGTTGACTCTGTGTTTTAACAGTACGGGAGGAGGATACCACCTCCTTGTTGACTGTGTGTTTAACAGTAATGGAGGAGGATACCCCCTCCTTGTTGACTTGGGGTTTTTAAAAGT
>CM072239.1:51815378-51827506 GCA_036851935.1 Coregonus suidteri | reverse complement strand
ACAAAAAAACAACCAACAACCAACAACAAACACTAAATTTAGAAAAAAAACACCAAAAAAACGCACCAAAATACAACAGGTTTGAACAAACATGACAATTACACACACTACAATACAAAAAAAAAATACACAAGAAACAAAAACAATACATACAACACTAAAATAAAACACTAAAACCCCATCACAAAACAAACAAAACACACAAATACACACAAAAACCCACAACCCACCAAACAACATAAAAACAAACAAAAAATACAACCTACACGTCAACTACACCACACTACCCACACATACAAACAATAAACACCAACCCCCACACACAACACACTACACACAACACAATAAAACAAAATAAACACACCCACAACAAACAAACAAACCAACAACACATACTACACTACACAAACACTACAACTACACTACAACGCCACTACCACACACTACCAACACACACACTACACAAAAACTAACACAAACACTAACCACTACACATAAAACAAACAAAAACACACTACCACACTACACACTATACACCTACACACACTACAAACCTAATAAAACACACAATACACAAAACAGGTTTAAAAACACAAAAAAATATACTTAAAACAAAACACTACAAAAACAAAACACAAAACAGAACACAAAACAACACAACACACTACAAACTACCAAAACACTACACACACACAAAAAACACCAAAAAAAACATACACACTAACAACAAACAAAACACAAAAACACTACACACTACACAACAACACAAACTACACAAAACAAAACATACAAAAACAACAAAAAACAAACAACTAAAACACTAACACACAAAAACACAAAACAAACACACACAAAAAATCACACACACAAAAACTACAAAAACATAAACACACTACAAACAAAACACACAACAAAAAAAACATACAAAAAAAAAAAAAACCAAACAACAAAAATAAAAACAAAAAAACAAACACAAAAAAAACAAATAACACAATAAACAAAAAAAAAAAACAAAACAAAAACAAAAAAAACACAAAAACACACAAAAAAAAAAAAAAAAAAACCACAAACTTAAACAACAAAAAAAAAAAAAACACAAAAAACAAAAAACAAAAAAAAACAACAAAAAACAAAAACCAAAACAAAAACAAAAAAACTAAAAACACACAACAAAAACCACAAACACAAAAACAAAAAACACTACAAAAACAAAACACAACAAAAAACTAACAAACTAAACACAAAAAAAAAAAAAAAATACACCAAAACGCACCCAAACAAAACAAACAAAAATAAAACACAAACCAAAAAACAAAAAAACAAAAATACACTAAAAAAAAACACAAACACACACAAACTAAAAAAAACACACAAAACAAAAAAACACAAAACAAAAAAAAAAACACAAACATAAAAACTAACAAAAAAACAAAAAACAAAAAAACACAAAAAACACACACAAAACCCACACCAAACAAAAAAAAAACACAAAAACACAAAACACTAAAAACTACAAAAAACACAAAAAACCAAAAACAAAACAAAACAAAAAAAAAACAAAAAAAAAACAAAAAAACAAAAACAAAACACAAAATACACTAAACAAACAAAAAAACAAACTAACACTACACACCAACAAAAACACACTAAAAACACAAAAAAAACTAAAAAACACTAAACAAAACAATAACACTAAAACTAACAAAACCCCCTTAACACTAACAACAAAACACAAACTAACAAAAAAAAAACAAAAAAAAAACACAAAACAAAAAAAAAAACACAAAACAAAACACACACTAAAAAAACACCACTACACACTACAAAACACACTAAACAACAAACTACAAAATAAACTTCACACTACACAAAAACATTACACAAAACAACAAACAAAACACACTACAAAACAAAAAACAAAACCCCACTAAAACAAAACACACACTACACACCAATAAACAACAAAAACAAACAACACACTACAAACCAAACAGTACAAAAAAAAAACAAAACAAAAAATACAACACTACACAAAACAACTTACAAAAAAACTACACAATACACAAAACATAAAACAAAAAACACACATAACAAAACAAAACACAAAAAAACAACACAAAAAAAAAAACTACAAACACACTAAAACACTATAAAACAAAAAAAAAAAAAAAAAACACACTAACACCAAAAAAAACACAAAAACACACTACACAAAACAAAAAAAAACACAAACAAACAACAAAACACAAAAAAAAAAACTACACTACTAAAACTACCCCAAAAAAAAAACACACTAAAAAACCAAAAACACACACAAAAAAAAAAAAACAAAAAATAAAAAAAACAATACACAACACAACAAACTACAAACAAAAAACAAAACACACAAAACAACACAACAAAAAAACAAAAAACACACAAAACACAAAACAAAAAAAACTACAAAAACAAAAAAAAAAAACACAAAACAAAACACTACACATAAACAACCAAAACACAATAAACTAAAAACACACCCACCAACAAAAACTAAAACTAAACACTACACAAAACACAAAAAACACACAAAACACAAACAAACACACCAAACACACCACACAAAACAACAAACTAAAACACACACACACAACAAACCCACACTAATTCACAAACTACAAAAAACACACAACACACAAAAAAACAAAACACAAAAAAAAAAACACACACATACACACAAAACAAAAAAAAAAAACAAAAAAAAAAACAACAAAACACTACACTAAACAAAAAAAAAAACACAAAAAACAAAACACACAAACACACCACACAAAAAAACAAACAAAAACACTAAACAAAAAACAAAAAAAAACCACACTACAAAAACTAAACACTACACACTACAACACAAACTAAAACCCCACACAAACAAAACACTACAAAACACTCACACCAAAAACAAACAAAAACACAAAAAAAAAAACACTAAAAACACTATAACAAAACAAAACACTACACAAAACAAAAACATTACCAAACAAACAAAACACAACACAACCACCACACTACAATCACACAACACACACTACACAACAAACACTAACAAACAAACTACACACAAAACACAAACACACAACACAACACACAACAAAAACAAAAACTACACAAAACAAAAAAAAAAAACACACAAAACAAAAAACCATACACAACACTAACAAAAACACTACACACAAAACAAACACCAAAACACACACACACACACACACACCACTAAAATAAACTACAAACACACACACCACAAACAACACCAACACAAAACACACTACACACAAAAAAACACACTACACACTACACAAAAACAAAACACAAAAAACAACACACTAAAAAAACAAACACAAACACAACAACAAAAAAAAAAAACACTAAAAAAACCAAAAAAACAAACTACACTAAAACACTACACAAAAACACTTACAATACAACAAAACACACAAAACTAAAAACTACAAACAACACAATACACTACACAAAAAACACACTACAAAAAACTAACAAAACAACACACAAACACAAAAAACACAAACCAAAACACACCCAACAAACACTACACAACTAAATACAACTAACAATACAAAAAAACACAACTACAAACAATACACACAAACAAACACAACAAAAAAAAACAACAACACACACACACAACACGAAAAAACAAAACACAAACACAAAACAATACAAAACACACTCACACACAACACACTAACAAAAACACACTACACACACACAACACAAATACAAAAAAAAAAACAAAAAAAAACTAAAACTAAAACTACCACACTAACAACAAAAAAACAAAACACTAAAATACACACTACTACTACAAACTAAATAACAAAAAAACACACTAAATTCACACAAAAAAACACACAACACACTACAAAAAAAACACACCTAAAACAACACACTACACAAAACATAAAACAACACACACAACAAACAAAAAACACAAAACTAAACCACAAACAAAACACTACACACTACACTACACAAAAAACACACCAAAAAAACACACTAAACACAAAAAAACACTAAACTATACACAACACACTACACACTACACTAAAACACACTACACACAACCCAAAAAAAACACAAACTACACACTACACAAAACACAAAACACTAAACAAAAACACACATACACAAAACACTAAACAAAAACTAAAACTACACACTACAAAAAAACACACAAACACAAAACACCAAAACACAAAACACTAAACACACACTACACACAAAAAACTATACAAAAACACAACACAACACAAATACACAACACACAAACACACAAAACACACAAAAAACACAAAAACAAAAAACACACACTACACAAAAAAAAACAAAAAACACTACAAAAACAAACAACACACAAAAACAAAAACTAACACAAACACACACTAAAAAAACTACTAAAAAAAAACAACACATAACACACTACACAAACTACACCAACACACAAAAAAACAAAACTACACCACAAAAGTCTACACAACACACACAAACACAAAACACAACACACACAACACAACAAACCAAACAAACACACTAAAAACAACACACTACAAACAAAACACACTACACACACTACAAACACACTACACACAACACAAACACACAAAAAAACTAACACACTACACACTACAACACACTACACAACACACAAAAAACACAAACACACAAAACACTAAAAACTAACAAACAAACAAATTCTAAAACAACTACACAAAAAAAACAAAACACTACAACACACAACTACACAAACTACACACAACACACTACACAAACACACACTACACCACAACAAAACTACAAACTACACACAACACTACACAAAACACACATAACACACTAAACACAAACACACACACCACAAACAACACACACTAACACACTACAACAACACTACACTACACACACTAAACACACTAAACAAACTACACACCACAACACACCCATACTAAACACAAACACACACTACACACACTAAAACACAAAACAAAAAAACTACTAACTACATACTACAAAACTACACAAAACAACACACTACACACACTACACACATACACCAACAAACCTACAAAACACACAACACAACAAACCACAAACACATCAACACAAAACAACAAAAACAAAAAACAAAAAACACTACAAATACACTACACACTACACACACAAAACTAGAAATACACACTCAACAAACCACACACAAAAACACACCCAAAAAACAACACTACACAAAACACACACTCACCACACACACTAACCAACAAACACAACATAAACTAACCAACTAAAACAAACAAACTAAAAACACTAACACACTAACACACACTACAACTTCAACAAAAACACTATACACAAAACTACACTACACATTAACAAACCCACACACATACACAAACACTACACAAAAATGACACACTACCACACACTGCCACACAAAACAACAAAAACACACTACACACATAAACAACAAACACAACAACACTACACATTACACACTACACACCACTACACCTACACATTACACATACACACACAATACAAACACTAAAACACTACCCACTACCATAAACACTAACACACAACACTTACACACACACTACACACTACAACACCACACACTACACTACACCCACTACACAAAAAAACACAACAAACACTACAAAAAAACACACAAACAAACTACACACTACAACACTACATAACACACTACACAACACTACTACCAAACACTAACACACTACAAACACATAACAACACTACACTACACACACTACACACTAACCACCCAACACACCACACCAAAACTACACAAACCACAACACTACACTACACACACTACACACTACACACTACACACTACACTACACACTACACATACTACATACTACACACTACACAAACTACACTACACACCCTACACACACTACACACTACACACACTAACTACACACTATACACACTACACACTACACACC
This sequence comes from Coregonus suidteri, assembly GCA_036851935.1. Taxonomy (NCBI): domain Eukaryota; kingdom Metazoa; phylum Chordata; class Actinopteri; order Salmoniformes; family Salmonidae; genus Coregonus; species Coregonus suidteri. The sequence continues at coordinate 51,821,489 of CM072239.1, read as the reverse complement.
TATACACACTATACACACTACACTACACACTACAAACACTACACACTACAAACACTACACACACTACACACTCTACACACACACTACACACTACAAACACTACACACACTACACACTCTACACACACTACACACTACACACTACAGTCGTGGTCAAAAGCTTTGAGAATGACACAAATTCTAATTTTCACAAAGTCTGCTGCCTCAGTTTTGATGATGGTAATTTGTATATACTCCAGAATGTCATGAACAGTGATAAGATGAATTGCAATTATTTGCAAAGTCCTTCTTTGCCATGAAAATGAACTTAATTCCAAAAAAACGTTTCCACTGCATTTCAGCCCTGCCACAAAAGGACCAGCTGCCATCATGTCAGTGATTATCTCGTTAACACAGGTGAGTGTTGACGAGGACAAGGCTGGAGATCACTCTGTCATGCTGATTGAGTTAGCATAACAGACTGGAATATTTAAAAGGAGGATGGTGCTTGAAATCATTGTTCTTCCTCTGTTAACCATGGTTACCTGCAAGGAAACATGTGCCGTCATCATTGCTTTGCACAAAAAGGGCTTCACAGGCAAGGATATTGCTGCTAGTAAGATTGCACCTAAATCAACCATTTTATCGGATCATCAAGAATTTCAAGCAGGAGAGGTTCAATTGTTGTGAAGAAGGCGTCAGGGCGCCCAAGAAAGTCCAGCAAGCGCCAGGACCGTCTCCTAAAGTTGATTCAGCTGCAGGAACGGGGCACCACCAGTGCAGAGCTTGCTCAGGAATGGCAGCAGGCAGGTGTGAGTGCATCTGCATGCACAGTGAGGCGAAGACTTTTGGAGGATGGCCTGGTGTCAAGAAAGGCAGCAAAGAAGCCCACTTCTCTCCAGGAAAACATACAGGGACAGACTGATATTCTGCAAAAAGGTACAGGGATTGGACTGCTGAGGACTGAGGTAAAGTCATTTTCTCTGATGAATCCCCTTTCCGATTGTTTGGGGCATCCGGAAAACACCATGTCCGGAGAAGAGAAGGTGAGCGCTACCATCAGTCCTGTGTCATGCCAACAGTAAAGCATCCTGAGACCATTCATGTGTGGGGTTGCTTCTAAGCCAAGGGAGTGGGCTCACTCACAATGTTGCCTAAGAACACAGCCATGAATAAAGAATGGTACCAACACATCCTCCGAGAGCACTTCTCCCAACCATCCAAAAACAGTTTGGTGATGACCAATGCCTTTTCCAGCATGATGGAGCACCTTGCCATAAGGCAAAGTGATAACTAAGTGGCTCAGGGAACAAAACATCGACATTTTTTTGGGTCCACGGCCAGAAAAAACTCCCCAGACCTTAATCCCATTGAGAACTTGTGGTCGATCCTCAAGAGGCAGGTGGACAAACAAAACCCCACAATTTCTAACAAACTCCAAGCATTGATTATGCAAGAATGGGCTGCCATCAGTCAGGATGTGGCCCAGAAGTTAATTGACAGCATGCCAGGGCGGATTGCAGAGGTCTTGAAAAAGAAGGGTCAACACTGCAAATATTGACTCTTTGCATAAACGTAATGTAATTGTCAATAAAAGCCTTTGACACTTATGGAATGCTTGTAATTATACTTCAGTATACCACAGTAACATCTGACAAAAATATCTCATAACACTGAAGCAGCAAACTTTGTGAAGACCAATACTTGTGTCATTCTCAAAACTTTTGACCACGACTGTACACTACACACACTACACACTACACACTACACACACTATACACACTATACACTACAAGCACTACACACATTTACATTTTACAGTTTAGTCATTTAGCAGACGCTCTTATCCAAAGTGACTTACAGTTAGTAAGTACATACATTTTCATACTGGCGAGAGAGAGAGAGAGAGAGAGAGAGAGAGAGAGAGAGAGAGAGAGAGAGAGAGAGACTGAGAGAGAGAGAGAGAGAGAGAGAGAGAGAGAGAGAGAGAGAGAGACGAGAGAGAGAGAGAGAGAGAGAGAGAGAGGGCGAGAGAGAGAGAGGGCGAGAGAGGGCGAAAAGAGAGAGATAGATCTCATACAATGGGAGATCTTTTACTGCCGAGAAGAACTTAAAATCCACTTTTATTCTCGCTTTCACTAATCCTTTTAAAAAACACATCTTACATCCCTGCCCATATCCCGTTTTATCTTATGTTTCCTACTCAGAAAAATTGACATCTTAGCTTGTCCCAAAATAAAATGTAACACTTTACATTGTATTTTCTGTTGCTTACTATATTGAAACCCCAAAATAAAAACAGTGTTATTGAAAATCTCCCCTACAGCTTTAAACAAAGGTTTTATCCTCACACTACATAAAACAGTGAAAAATTGTTTCTCTTATATTACAAAAAGGACATCCAACATCTGAATTAATAACAAATACAAAAGCATTAATTGCAACGATGCCATGCAAAACCCTCCATTGCATATCCACAGCACCCTTTTGTAACGGTGGCTTGTACAGTGCTCTCCATGCTGGCTTTACCTTGTCATCAATGCCCAATTTTACCCTCCATGGAGTGTCTTTTCTATTTTTCAATGTATCTTTATTCATCACCTTGACACACCCCCTATTTAAGTCTTTCCCATTCACCTCATCCAAACCCACCTCTTCAAACCCTCTCAAATCCAGTAATAACGCCTTTCTTTCTGACTCTGGGATATTGGGTGTAATCCCTAGTCTTGGAAATGAGACGTTTTCATCTTGGCAATGGCATATAACATTCCCGACAAAGAACATCCCTGCCTAATACCTCTACACACTTTAAAAGGAGCACTCAAGCCACCGTTAACTTTCAATACACTTTGAATGTCACCATATATCACCTTTATCATGGCAATAAAACCAGAGCTGAACCCAAACGCCTCAAAAGTGTGCCATAAGTATTGATGTTAAACTCGGTCAAATGCCTTTTCCTGATCAATTGAAATTAGACCAGCATCCAAACCCAATAGCCCTAGAGACGTCCAAAAAATCCAGAATCAGAGAAATGTTATCCCCTATCTGCCTGCCAGGAACACAGTAGGACTGGTCCGTATGTATGATTTGCCCCATCATCTCACTCAGCCTGTTGGACAAAGCCTTTGACAGGAACTTATAATCAGTGCACAATAAAGCCACTGGCCTCCAGTTCTTCACCTCCCTAGGGTCACCCTTTTTGGGGAGTAGGGTGAGGACAGCCCTTCTGCAGCTTATTGGTAGTAATCCTCCGGTTAAACTATCATTAACTATTGCTAGCCAATCCTCTCCCAACATAGCCCAAAAAGACTTAAAAAAGTAAACAGGAAGCCCATCAATGCCTGGTGCCCTTCCATTTTCCATGCCTTTTAATGCAGTGTATAGCTCCTGCAAAGACAATGGTTGCTCTAGCTCAACCTGAACTTCTACAGCCACCTGTGGGAGCCCATCAAGGAACTGCTGTGTCACTGTTTTATAATCTTTGTACTCACACTTGTAGAGCTCAACATAGAACTCTACTGCCCTCTTTCTAATTTCACTAGGGCTAGTGAGCTCCTGTCCAACAGCTGATTTGAGACAATGAATAATTATTCTTTGTCCATTCCTTTTCTCTAAACCAAAGAAAAATTTGGATGAGGCATTCATTTCAGAGATTCCCTGAAACGTACTTCTCACCAATGCCCCCTGTGCTCTGATACCCAGCAGGTCTGCCAATGCAGCTTTTTTCCTCTTGAGGGCCTGAGTATGGCCTCGATCTCCTGTGGTCTCAACCAACGTCATGAGTTTCACTTTTTACGTCTCTAGGGCTTTCATTGATCTGGTGATATCCTTGGTGACATTCCTCGTGTATTGATTACAGAATTGTTGAATCTGGATTTTCCCTATATCCCACCAATGTTGAAGGGATTCAAAACTGGCCTTTTGAGACCTCCACCGCTCCCAGAAAAAACAAAAACATTTCCTGAAGTGAGCATCACTCAATAAAGTTATATTAAAATGCCAGTATGCGCTTTTGGGTTTTACATCATTAATTAACACCACCTCTGTTATTAAACAATGACCAGAAAATCCCACTGGGGTTATCACACTTGATTTACAGACCTGAGATTCATGCTCAAAACAATAAAACCTATCTAACCTGGCCATAGAGATGGTGTTCTCTCTCACATGCGCCCAGGTGTACTGTCTCGTACCTCCATGTTGACTCCGCCAAATATCACACAGTTCATGTGTTACAATGAGGCGTTTTAAAAAAGTCCTGAAGGCTATATGAGGTTCTTTGTGATTTCTATCTAAATCACTGACTGTGCAGTTCAAATTCCCAGCAATAAATAAATAATCTTCATTTACATTTAAAGAAGAAATCTTAAAACTGCCCATGGATGGAAAAAAATACAGAGGAAGACACAGAAACCACATCTCTTTACAGAGTTAAGGCTGCGAATGAACTTTCATTTTCTTTAGAATTTCCATTACTTATCACTCTCGTAACCACTTTCTTGAGTCTAGCAATTTTAGGGCTTGTCAAACCTCCCCATGTTAGTTTTGACATCAGAAAGTTTGCTGATTCAATAAACAATTCACTTTCAGGGAAAAAATCTGTTACATTATAATCCTGCATATATTTCTTCCCTTTTGTCAACTTCAGAAATTGACATACCTTCTCAATCCCATACAGTGGGGAGAACAAGTATTTGATACACTGCCGATTTTGCAGGTTTTCCTACTTACAAAGCATGTAGAGGTCTGTAATTTTTATCATAGGTACATTTCAACTGTGAGAGACTGAATCAAAACAAAAATCCAGAAAATCACATTGTATGATTTTTAAGTAACTCATTTGCATTTTATTGCATGACATAAGTATTCGATACATCAGAAAACGTAATATTTGGTACAGAAACCTTTGTTTGCAATTACAGAGATCATACGTTTCCTGTAGGTCTTGACCAGGTTTGCACACACTGCAGCAGGGATTTTGGCCCACTCCTCCATACTGACCTTCTCCAGATCCTTCAGGTTTCGGGGATGTCGCTGGGCAATACGGACTTTCAGCTCCCTCCAAAGATGTTCTATTGGGTTCAGATCTGGAGACTGGCTAGGCCACTCCAGGACCTTGAGATGCTTCTTGCGGAGCCACTCCTTAGTTGCCCTGGCTGTGTGTCGGGTCGTTGTCATGCTGGAAGAACCAGCCACGACCCATCTTCAATGCTCTTACTGAGGGAATGAGGTTGTTGGCCAAGATCTCACAATACATGGCCCCATCCATCCTCCCCTCAATACGGTGCAGTCGTCCTGTTCCCTTTGCAGAAAAGCATCCCCAAAGAATGATGTTTCCACCTCCATGCTTCACGGTTGGGATGGTGTTCTTGGGGTTGTACTCATCCTTCTTCTTCCTCCAAACACGGCGAGTGGAGTTTAGACCAAAAAGCTATATTTTTGTCTCATCAGACCACATGACCTTCTCCCATTCCTCCTCTGGATCATCCAGATGGTCAGACTGAGGGTGATTGACCGTCATGTTGAACTTCTTCCATTTTCTAATAATTGCGCCAACAGTTGTTGCCTTCTCACCAAGCTGCTTGCCTATTGTCCTGTAGCCCATCCCAGCCTTTTGCAGGTCTACAATTTTATCCCTGATGTCCTTACACAGCTCTCTGGTCTTGGCTATTGTGGAAAGGTTGGAGTCTGTTTGATTGAGTGTGTGGACAGGTGTCTTTTATACAGGTAACGAGTTCAAACAGGTGCAGTTAATAAAGGTAATGAGTGGAGAACAGGAGGGCTTCTTAAAGAAAAACTAACAGGTCTGTGAGAGCTGGAATTCTTACTGGTTGGTAGGTGATCAAATACTTATTTCATGCAATAAATGCAAATTAATTACTTTAAAAATCATACAATGTGATTTTCTGGATTTTTGTTTTAGATTCCGTCTCTCACAGTTGAAGTGCACCTATGATAAAAATTACAGACCTCTACATGCTTTGTAAGTACCTGCAAAACCTGCAAAATCGGCAGTGTGTCAAATACTTGTTCTCCCCACTTTACCTCCCTTCCACCCCATTTATCTCACTATTTTGTTGTGACGCATCAGATGACTCACTCTCGCTATCCTCCCCAGAAGAAAACTCAA
>CM072239.1:51795378-51805378 GCA_036851935.1 Coregonus suidteri | reverse complement strand
GGACGCGGTAGAGGTGAGGAGCAGAGAATGGCCTGTCCATAGACTTAGATATTAGTCATTTAACAGGATCTCTGTGGGCCTATCCTTGTCTCGCTATTAGCACATACACAGCTAACTAGCTATTCACATCAGCTACGCATTATATTATATTATATTATATATTATATTATATTATATATTATATTATACACATGTAGAGTGGATCTTAGTGTCTAGCTGTCCATTCAGAGTGGATCTTAGTGTCTAGCTGTCCATTCAGAGTGGATCTTAGGGTCTAGCTGTCCATTCAGAGTGGATCTTAGTGTCTAGCTGTCCATTCAGAGTGGATATTAGTGTCTAGCTGTCCATTCAGAGTGGATCTTAGTGTCTAGCTGTCCATTCAGAGTGGATCTTAGTGTCATGGACAGAGTATACTTCAGAACCACGTACAGCTCCCATTAGAACAGAGTTAGGACAGAGAATGTACTTCAGAACCATGGACAGCTCCCATTAGAACAGAGTTAGGACAGAGAATGTATTTCAGGACTACGAACAGCTCCCATTAGAACAGGGTTAGTACCGAGAATATTCCTCGGGACCACGGACAGCTCCCATTAGAACAGAGTTAGTACCGAGAATATACTTCAGGACCACGGACAGCTCCCATTGGAGCACGGACAGCTCCAGATAACTCTGTAACAGAGAAGCTATGAGCCTAAAAACACCACAATGCAACAATCTAGTCCCTCTTTCTCTCTCTCTAAACACAATATATCAAGTTTTTGATCAGAAAATGAAAAATATCTCTCCCTCTCTCTGTTTTCTTCCTCTGGCTTTGACTTGCCTTTGATTACAACAGACCCCCAAAACGAGTCTCAAGCAGGATTCAGTACTGAGGAGGAGGAGGAGGAGGAGGAGGAGGGAGAGAACCCAGAAGAATATATTTAATATTATTTCTCTACAGCACAACCCTAACCTTCAGACTTCTACATAGTTTATATCACCTCCTCATTTCTCTTTCTTTCATTCAGAGCCTCAGTAAACGTAAAACACCTTAACTTTAAGGAGGTATCAAAGGTGAAACTAAGACATAAAGAAATAGACAAACTAAGAAAGATAAAGAGAGAGATAAAGTGCTGTTGGTTGAACACACTGAGGAAGAATGTTAGTTGAATCCAGGTAGTTAACTTTTCTGTCTCTCTGATGTCTATCTGCCACTCTTAAATCCCCTGCTGCTCCACTCATCCTCCATCATCCCTTCTTTCCTCTCCTTTAATCTCACCTGCGGAGAAGAGCTGGGCTTTCGTTTCAATTCGCTATGTTTTGTCAATTAACATGGCTGGTTTTTAAAAACTTTTTTAAAATAACGGCCACGCAGTTTGTTACAGTGTTACATAAGAACACACTCACGTCATCCTTTAAATCCTACACACACCACGGCTATTCACCACTCCACCGCGTGTATATGTGTGTGTGTGTGTGTGTGTGTGTGTGTGTGTGTGTGTGTGTGTTGAAGCTCCTCCAGTCCTACCCGCCAGGTCAGCTGCCTTGCAGACAGCTGCGGAGGAGTGGAGCGAGGGAGTGGACATCAGGGACAGGGAGAAGAAAGAGAGAGAGAGGTAGATCGTGCCGTCTGGGTACTTCACCAAGACACGTCCCTTATATAAACAGCTGCTTACTGTCCATTCTGGAACTCTGATAGAAGGGACAGGGAGAGAGACCGAGAGAGAGAGAGAGAGAGTAGAGAGAGAGCAGAGAGAGAGAGATAGAGAGAGAGAGTATAGAGAGAGAGAGAGAGAGAGAGGGGAGCTGAACATGAAGGATAGGATGCATTAGAAAACAGGTAAAGCAGAAGAGAGCTATCATGCTGGCAGAGAGAGTGTTGTTGTGGTTATATTATTGTTTGTTGTGTTGAGTGTTGGAACAGTAGAAGTTCAGGGTGTGGTTGTCTGGTCAGGTAATTAACAGTAAACTACACCGCTGTGTCTTGTAAGGTATTAACCAGTAAACTACAGATGTGTCTGGTCAGTGTATTACACAGTAAACTACAGGCTCTGCTGGTCAGTATTAAACAGTAAACTACAGCTGTGTCCTGGTCCAGGTATTAACAGTAAAACGACAGGTGTGTCTGGTCAGGTATTAACAGAGTAAACTACAGCCGGTGTACTGGTCAGGTAATCAAACAGTAAAAACCGACAGGTGTGTCTGGTCAGGTGTATTAACAGTAAATTACAGCTGTATTCTGGTCAGAGTATTAACAGTAAACATACAGCTGTGTCTGGTCGAGGTAGTAACAGTAACTACAGCTGTGTCTGGTCAGGTATTTAACAGTAAAAGTACGGTGTGTCTATCAGTCAGGATTAACAGTAAACTACAGCCACTGTGTCTGGTCAGGTATTAAACAGTAAAACTACAGCTGTGTCTGGTCAGGTATTAACAGTAAAATACAGTGTTGTCTGATCAGTATTAACAGTTAGACCTACTGGTTTGTGTGCGTGGTGTTGTATAGCTATTTGTCTTACAAACTAGAAGTGGAAAGCCTAGCATTATGAAGAGGAATACAGTAATGATTAAACATAATAGGTTTGTGCTTGTACTGATATAGATTTGTTTTAACATAACACGCTGTGATTAATGTGAGGAAACCCGTTAGGGGGTAGGCTGAGACAGGCTTGTGAATCACACACAGACACACTGCCTCTTTGTGTTAAACCGCTCAAGGACACTGTGTTTCTGCTACAATTAAGGAAAGAACAAACTATGTCTGATGTTGCTGAAACTCGAGGACCTGTTGTAAAGATAAAACTACTATGCCGCGCAACAGTAAGGCGCCAAGGGGCTGGGACCGAGCCTGTGCGCCAACGATTAGGTTGGGTAAAGTAAACCACATCCAGCCTCTACTCTGACAGGGCCAGCAGGAGGCGGGAACTATCTCTGTCAGAGTATTGAAAAGAGAACTTATAACAAAGCTCAGTTCTCTGTCGGCCTGTGTGTGTTTTCAGTGGGCCCTTCGAAGTGTTTGCATTAATTAAAATACTAGTCGATTTTGAAGCGTGTATTGACCTCTTTTTGTTCCTATACCAGATTTGAATTGAATCAAATTTAACAATTGTGTGACCTGCCGGACAGTGATCTGGTAGAGGGACTTCGCTGCGGTAGTGGTCGCGGCCGATTGGACATGGCGCTGTCGTTGGGACGGTGTGTTTCGCAAAGAGTTCGGACAACTGGAAAAACAGGTAAGCAGTACGAGCTATTGTCATATAAACTCCAAGTTCTGCATATTGGCTTTAGATCCAAAGTTAATTTTGTGAAACACCTGTTTTAATGTAAGTGGTGCAACGAGAGTTGCGACCCTTTATTCAAAAAACCAAACAACTCGATCCCACTGATGTCAACAACTACAGACCAGTATCCTTCTTTCTTTTCTTTCCAAAAACTATGGCAGTGTGCCGTCTTTAGCCAACTCTCTTGCTATCTCTCTCAGAATGACCTTCCTTTATGCCAACCAGTCAGGTTTCAGGGGGACGGTCATTCAACTGAGACTGCTCTTGCCTCTGTGTCACGGATAGGCTCTCCGCACCGCTTAAAGCTAACTGCCTCTCTCCGCTCGCTCGTGCGACTTGTACTTCTAGACCCTGTCTGCTGCCTTTGATACTGTGAAACCGTCAAGATCCTCCTCTCCCCCCCCACCCTCCACCACTCTCTCGAGCGGGGCATCTCCGGCGCTTCTCCTCCTGGATTGCGTCCTACCTGCACCAGTCGCTTCCCTACGCAAGTGGCCGTGCGAGAAGCTGTCTCCGCACCACGTGCGCTCACCACTGGTGTCCCCAAGGGCTCAGAGTCTATGGGCCCTCTACTATTGCTCCTATACACCAGTTCACTTGGCTCTGTTAACTATCCTCACATGGTGGTTGCACTCCTCCTATCATTGCTATGCTGACTAGTACACAACAAGCTTCTCCTTTCCCCCTACTGAATAACCAGGGGGGCTGGCGGAATCGCATCTCTGCATGTCTGGAAGAACATATCAAGTATGGATTACGGATCGACCACCTCAAGCTGAACCTCTTGCCAAGACGGAAGCTGCTCTTCCTCCCGGGGAAGGACTTGCCCGAGTCCATGATCTCGCCATCGCGGTTGACAACTCCGTTGTGTCCTCCTCCCAGAGTGGCGAAGAAGCCCTTGGCTGACCCCTGGACACACCTGTCTGTCGTTCTCCGCTAAACATCACGGCGGTGACCCGAGTCCTGCAGGTTCATGCTCTACAACATTCTGAGAAGGTACGACCCTGCCTTACACAGGAGAAGCGGCGACAGGTCCCTAATCCAGGCACTTGTTCATCCTCCCGCTTGGATTACTGCAACTCTGCTGTTTGGCTGGGCTCGCTCTGCCTGTGCCATTAAAACCCCTACAACTCATCCAGACTGCCGCACCGCGTCTGGTTCGTTCAACCTTCCCACATTCTCTCACGTCTACCCACCCTCTTCGCTCCGCACAAGCTCCACTGGCTCCAGTGAAGCTGCGCATCTGTTACAAGAAACCTGGTGATTGCCTATTGAGCTGTGTGAGTGGAACGGCACCTCTGTACCTCAGGTCTCTGATCAGTCCATACACCCAAACAGTGGGCATTGCGGGGGAGTTGGTGTCCATCACCTACTTGGCATGCTGGGCTCCCCTTCCTTCGTCGGAAGGCATAGTTCCCGCTCAGCCCGTCCAAAATGTTCGTCTGCTCTGACACCCGCAAGGTGGAACAGAGCTCCTCTCCGACGCCAGGATAGCGGAGCATTACTCACCATACCTTCCGGAGACATGTTGCAACCCCACCTCTTTAAGGAATATCTGTGTATTAGGGGTAGTAATCCTTCTACCCACACCCCCCCCCCCACTCCTAAAAAATAATAAAAAAATAAAAAAGTGTGAGAGAGTGGTTATCCCATAGCTTATAGGGTGAATGCGCCCATTTGTAAGTCGCTCTGGATAAGAGCGTCTGCTAAATGACTTAAATGTAAATGTAGATGTAAATTATGAATTATTGTACGAGTTATTATGAGTAGAATAATGCACCATATTTGTGACATGCAAACCTGTGGTGAATGTGAGTGTTTTAACCATGGTACCATAGAGTATTGTTCCCACCGTCCAAGGTCCCGTAACTACGAAGGGTAAACGGGCTAGGACCAGGGAAAATACTGAAATCCTCAGGCCCGGAACCACAATGGTTGGAAATGGTGTATAGGAATATTGGATTAAAAAAGTGTTGCGCTTACTGTGTGCACGGATCGTAACTACGAGCGGTACGGCTAGGCTCAGAGCGGCACTTAAAAATTTTAGATAGTGTTGCGCGAATCGGCAAGGTCCGTAACTAGCACGGCTATGAATCGTAGGAGCACTTTGTGGTATAGGGTGGTGTATTAATGACGAGTGCGAATGAATCCCAGTGTAATAAAAGAGTGAATGCGGGTTATTAAAATTAATAAACCTGTAATACTTTGATAGAAAACTCATTAGGAGGTAAAGAAGTCTGTGGTTGCTTACAACAGTATAACCCGTTAATAAGCAATTGGGAATAGATATGCTCGGGGTAAGAAATTAAAATAAAATATATATTAAAAAAGTTGAGATATTTAAATTTTCGAAAGATAAGATAAAAAGAAAAAGAAATGTCAGTGTAAATAAATATGGCAGGGACCGCACAGAGGGCTGAAACGGGTTGCTGAAAGTTAATGAAGATCCACCCTGCAAACAAAAACGGAGGACAAGATTGAAGGTAGAGAAGGAAACGGAGAGGAGAAAAATTATACGAAGAGTGGATAGAGAGACGGTTTGTATATTTGCCACTGACGGAGTTCCCAGGAGAACGAGAACCTGGCAGATATACTAGAAACACTGGAAAAGACGAAACTCAGAAGGCACGAAGGTGAATGGAAGAATAAGGTGAGGTCCCCGCAGAGCAAGAAGATCAAAGACGCAGTGGATAACGGCAAGGCTAAGGGAGCGGATTGGCTAGCCATGCTTGAAAACGTAAGAAAATGTGGGAAGGAAAAACAGAAAAAAAAACAAACCCCCCCCACAATAATGCGGAGAAGAGCATGACAAGAAAGAAGGATGCCGGGTTCCCCTACGGAACCGCCACCAAGGATTCTAACCAGATGAGCCTACGTCTCCACCCCCATACGAGGCACCGAAAGCTAATGGCTCCAACACTGAATATTGTGGGGCACTGCACTGAAGAAGCAGCAAGAAGAGCTATACGAGACAATTTGAGAACATGGGGCTGCAGGTAACTTAGTGGTTAAGCGGCGTTGTGCCAGTAACCGAAAGGTTGCTGGTTCTAATCCCCCGAGCCGACTAGGGTGAAAGGCCTTTTCGATATGCCCTTGAGCAGGGCACTTAACCCTAATTGCTCGCTGTAAGAGTGTCTGCTAACTGACCCATTTTTTTTGGGGGGGTCTGTCCAGATTCACAGGAAAATAGGAAAAGTCGTCTGAGGCCTGACGGGTGACGGCGACAGGGAAGGCCTGATGCTTGATGGGTGTTTGAACCCAAACAGAACTGAATAATCAGGAAAGTTAGGACAGAGATGAGAGAGAAGATAGAAAGGAAAGGAAGTTAAAAAGAATGGCAAGAGGAAGTGTAGAATATGCGCAAGGCAGCTGAAAGAATGGAACAAACTATGCGAGACATGGAGCGAGAGAGGGAGGATACACAGGAATTGTATCAACCTCTCCAACCAATGATGCACATACTCGGTTTCACCTCCCAGAGGGCACTATATAGACATTGGAGAAAGAGCATGAAGAAGCAGTGAGGATGAGAGAGTAGGAGGGGGCATAACTCACTGACAGCCTAACTCTAATCTATTGGGGGCGAGTGAAAGAGGCCGCCAGCAACTCTTTACAGTCTTAAAAGAATGATAGATGTATAGCATTAATAATAATAAATAATAATATTGCCAGTAGCAGACAGGCCATGAACACACGAGAACGTGGCCAGAGCGGTAGAAGAATGACCCCCCCCAAAAAAACGGAATGAGTAAGGTTTGGGCTGCGTTTGTTTATTTAAAGGGTCAAGTCCGGGAAAATGGCATCCTAATTTTTTGGTTTCCCACGGGTAAAAAGTGTTGAAGAAGTGATTGTGTCAATCAAGAATTGGCTAAAAACATACCACGAAGTGATTATATTTGAGAGGGTACCGTATACATTTTCTAACGATTCTATACGGATGCACTTGCTCACCCGAACATAGACCTACATCATGGGTGAGAGAATTAGAGAAAATGAGTTTAAGGTGTGCCGTTTGTTTGATATTATGTGATAAGGTTTAATGGGGTAATCGGACAAAACTAATGAGTTTATAGAAGTTAATGTATAATATAGGATGAGAGAACGTACATCTGTTCAAGATGATAGGAATATCGTTAAATGTATACTATCATGATAGCAATATTGTTTTATTAATTAGGGCCTAATCAGAGAGAACGGTTAAAGAATTGGATAGCGTGACTGAATGCGCGATAGAGCTGTGAAATTGGAGTTGGGACTACAAGAGAATAAATTTATGGCTCTGTTTAGCGAAAAAGAAAAAAAATGAGAAATCCCAAGCGCGTGTAATTGAGCTGTACGATTTCAAGTATAGGTCTAAATACTTGACTGGAAGGCATTTCCCTTTTATAAAAAATTTTAAAATTTTTATTACTTTATTTATGGTTTCTTAAAACCCCGTGGTGATACAAAAAGTTGGTGGAAATTCTAGAACGACAATTTATTTTCGGTTTTAAAGGGGGCCGGGGGTGCAAATACTTTAGCTATTTGCTGGGGAAAAGCACCAACCCAAGGGGGTTTTAGATTTTTTAAATAAAAAAAAAAATATATTTTAAAAAAAAAAATAAAGCAAAAAGGCCAAAAATTTTTAACAAACGGAAAAAGGGAAATTTTTAAAGTTAATAGTTTATTCCCAAAATTTTTAATGTTTTTACAGTTTTTTATCATTGGGTCCAGTAAAGAGAGAAAGGGGGGTAGAGGAAAGGCGGGAATTTAAAATTTATTTAGGGAAAGAAAAGGGAAAAAAATGGGAAAATATAAGGGAGAAAATACCCTTAATTGAGGGATATAAACCCTTTAGCGAAAAAGGGCAACAGGGGAAAAATTTACCTTAAAAAAACCCTTAAAAAATAGCCCTTAGACCAAAACCAGAATAGAGATTGGGAGGGTCACTAGTAGCCCCAAACGTGAAGAGAAGGTTCCCAGAAAATGTTAAAATATTTGGGAAAATCTCTAAAAAGGAAAAAAAGGGCCAGAAAGATATAAATAAATGGCCCAAGGGGGGGAACCCTTTTTATGTAACCGTGATTATATTTGGGTTAAAAAAAGAAAAAAGAAAATTTTCAGGGGGGAAGGAACAATAGAAGGGGGGAAAGATTTTTTTTAGGGGGGTTTACCCCAAAAAATTACTAATGGACATTTGAGGGTGAGGGTCACCCTGTAAACAGTTTAGGGTAATCCAAAATTAAAAATATTGTATACTCGAGGAATTTTGAGTGGGTTTTTGGATTAGTTATGGGGAAATTTGATTGATACAAAAAAATTTTTGATGGGTTAGGATGGGGGTATCTGTTCATGTTTTGTGTTATACCATCTTTAGATTACGATGGTAATGAAGGTTAACAAAAGTAAACCCAGGAAAAAGATATTAGTTATCTCATGGAACGTTCCCCAGGGTGGGGGGAGAAGTAGTAAATTTTAGGCGTATTTAGGTTGTAAAAGGAGCCCCCAAATTTAAGGGGGCCTGGCTTTTTGTGGTGGTTTTTTTCAAATTGGGTTTTTCAAAAAAAAAACAACACCCCTAGATTGGTTATAAAGGGTTTTTAGTTAAATTGGGGGGTTTTGTTTTGGGTTTTAAAAAGTTTTAAGGTGGCCCTGCATGTCCCCCCATCAGTTTTAGGTCAAGGGGGGGAGACCCGGGGTAGAACAGAGTTTGAACAAAAACATGAGTTTTTTAAAAGAAAAGGGGATGATTGATTGGATTACTATTGTTTCTAAAACTGAATGAGCCCACGTTTCGGCGAGGTGCCCCTTCCTTTTTCGGGCAGCTTCGGGGTGCCGCCCCCGGAGTACTAGTGCCACCGATCTATTTTTTCTGTTCGTTTTTGGTCTTGATGTTGTACACTGGGTTAGTTAGTCCCCTTTAGTGTTCTATTTAAGTTCGTTTGGGGGTGTCTGGTTTGTGTGTATTTTCGTGTGTGTTGTGCTTGGTTTTTTGCTCTTTTAGCTTCACTCACGTGTTGGACGTTACGCACCGTTTAGGCGCCTTTTTTTTGTTCGCCTTTTGTGCGTTAGTTTCGCCCTTTGGGGAAGTTTTTTTCGTATTTCCCTTTTTGGTATTTTAACTAAATCTTTTGGATATACTTTGGTGCCTGCGCTTGATTCCCCACTACACCCCCCTAAAACATTCTTGACAGAACACACACCTTAAAAAATGGAAACAGCAGGAGCCCCCCAGCAGCCAGGGGGCGCTGGGGACAAGGCCCGGAAACAAAGGACCAGATCCTGCAGATGGGGTCCCCACTGCAGGAGGTGATCACCCCCATCCCAGGCGGGGGACTCCTCCCGCCACCTCCCTGCCCGCACCACGGCCAGTAGCCCTTCCCGTTCCGGAACCCCCAGGAGTTGACTCTCACTCCCGAGGGCCACGATGGGGGCCGCGGCCCGGGGTCAGGGTTCCTTTTCCAGGTGGAGCTTTACCTGGCCACCGTGCACCCGGCGCCCCCGGGAAGAGAGCGTGTCCGCCCTGATCTTGCCCTTTGGGAAGGCGTTGGAAGGGGCCCAAGCGGGGGGGAGGAGGATCGACGCGGATACAAACACTTTCGACGAGTTCCCGCCGCTTTAGGGCGGGGGTTTGACCATCCCCGGGGGGAAAAGGTGGGGGGAGCGTCTGGGCTTTCCCCGGGAGGGGAGGAGGGTGCCAGGGTTCGCCCCAGAATCCGTACTCTAGCGGCGATGCAGGGGGAATGAGGGGCTCTCGT
>CM072239.1:51785872-51794878 GCA_036851935.1 Coregonus suidteri | reverse complement strand
TCCTTTTTCCTCCTACCGCTCCCGATCTCCTCTCATCCTCTCCTCGCCATCTCCTCTCATCCTCTCCTCTCCATCTCATCTCCTCTCCTCTCCTCTCCTCCCCATCCCTCTCCATTTACCTCTCCTTTCCTTCCTTCCTTTCCTTTCCCTTTCCCTTTTTTTTCCTTCCTTTCCTTTCCTTTCCTTTCCTTTCCCTTCCTTTCCTTTCCCTTTCCTTTCCTTTCCTTCCCTTTTCCCTTTTCCTTCCTCTCCTCTCCTCCCCCTCTCATCTCCTCTCCTCTCCTCGCCTCTCCTCTCGCTCCTCTCTTGCCATCTCCTCTCCTCTCCATCTCCTCTCCTCTCTATCTCGTATCCTCTCCTCTTCCTCTCCTCTCCTCTCCTCTCCTCTCCTCTCCTTCCTTCCCCTCCTCTCCTCTCCTCTCCTCTCTCCTCCTCTCCTCTCCTCTCCTCTCCTCTCCTCTCCTCTCCCTCCTCTCCTCTCCTCTCCTCTCCTCTCCTCTCCTCTCCTCTCCTCTCCTCTCCTCTCCTCTCCTCTCCTCTCCTCTCCTCTCCTCTCCATCTCCTCTCCTCTCTCTCTCTTTTCCATCCCCATCCTCCCCCCTCGCCATCTCCTCTCATTCCCTCCTTTCCCCCCGCCCTCCTCTCATCCCCCTCCTTTCCATTTCCTCCCTCTCCTCTCCTCTCCTTTTCCCCTCCTCTCCTCTCCTCTCCCTTTCCCCTCCTCTCCTCTCCCTTTTCCTCTCCTCTCCTTCCTCTCCTCCCCTCCCCCCTCTCCTCTCCTCCCCCCTCCTCTCCTCTCCCCCTTTCCTCTCCCCCTCCTCTTTCCCCTCCTCTCCTCTCCCCTCCCCTACCCCCTCCCACCTCCCTCTCCTCTCCCTCCCCCTCTCCATCCTTCCCCCCTTTCCCCCCCTTTCCTCTCCTTTTTTCCCCTCCTATCCTTTTTTTACCTCTCCTCGCCCAAATCCTCTTTACCCTCCTCCCCCTTTCCCCCTCCCTCCCCCCTCTCCTCTCCTCTCCCTTTCCCCTCCTCTCCCCCCTCCTCTCCCCTTTTTCCCCCCCCCCCCCTCTCCTCTCCTGTCCCCCTCCTCTCCTCTCCTCTCCATCTCCTCCCCTCTCCATCCCTCTCTTTTCCCCATCCCTCCTCTCCGTCCTCGCCATCTCCCTTTCCCCTCCTCTCAATCCTCTCCCCCTCCTCTCCTCTCCCTCCTCTCCTCTCCTCTCCCCCTCCCTCCCCTTTCCCCTCCCCTTACTCCCTCTCCTCTCCCTCCTCCTCTCCTCTCCTCCCTCTCCCCCTCCTCTCCCCTCCCTCTCCTCCCTTTCCTCCTTTTTTTTCCCCCTCCTTTCCCCCTCCCTCTTTCCCGCTCCCTCTCCTCTCCTCCCTCTCCTCTCCTCTCCCTCCTCTCCTCTTTCCCCTCCTCTCCTCTCCCTCCCTCCTCTCCTCTCCTCTCCTCCCTCTCCTCTCCTCCCTCTCCCTCCCCTCCTCTCCTCCTTGCCATCTCCTCTCCCCTCCTCTACTATCCCTCTCTTTTTCCTCTCACCCCCCCGCCCTTTTCCCTCTCCTCTCCTCCTCTCCTCTCCTCTCCTCTCCCCCTCCTCTCCTCTCCTCTCCTCTCCTCTCCTCCCTCTCCCTCCCCCCTCTCCCCTCCTCTCCCTCCTCTCCTCCCTTTCCCCCTCTCCTTCCCCCCCTCTCCTCTCCTCTCCCTCCCCCCTCCCCCTCCCTCGTCTCCTCTCCTTTCCCTCTCCCCTCCTCTCCATCTCCCCTCCCCTCTATCTCTATCCTCTCCCCCCTCTCCTCTCCTCCCCCTCCTCTCCTCTCCTCTCCCTCCTCTCCTCTCCTCTCCTCTCCTCTCCCCTCCCTTCTCCCCCTCCTCCCTCTCTCTCCTCTCCTCTCCCTCCCTCCCCTCCTCTCCTCCCTCTCCTCTCCCCTTTTTCCCTCCTCTCTCTCCTCTCTCCTCTCCTCTCCTCTCCTCTCTCTCCTCTCCCCCTCTCCCCTCCTCCCTCTCCCCCTCCTCTCCCTCCTCTCCCTCCTCTCCCTCCCTCCTCTCCCTCCTCCCTCTCCTTCCCCTCCTCTCCTCTCCTCTCCTCTCCTCTCCTCCTTTTTCTCCTCTCCTCTCCTCTCCCTCCTCCTCTTCTCCCCTCCCTTTTTCCTCTCCTCTCGTCCTTGCCTCTCCCCTCCTCTCCTTCCTCTCCTCTCCTCCCCTCCTCCCTCTCCCCTCCCCCCCTTCCTCTCCCTCCCCCTCTCCTCTCCCCCTCTCCTCTCCCTTCCCTTTCCTCCCCCTTTTTCCTCTCCTCCCCCCTCTCCTCTCCTCTCCCTCCTCCCTCTCCTCTCCTCTCCTCTCCTCTCCCTCCTCTCCCCTCCTCTTCCCTCTCCCCCCCTCCCGCTCTCCCCTTTTCCCCTCCCCCCTCTCCCTCGCTCCTCCCTTTTCCTCTCCTCTCCTTCCCTTTCCCCTCCCTTTCCTCCGCCCCTCCTTCCTCTCCTCTCCTCTCCTTTTCCTCCCCTCCTCTCCTCTCCTCTCCTTCCCCTCCTCTCCTCCCTCTCCATTCCCCTCCTCTTTCCCCTCCTTTTCCTCTCCTCTCCTCTCCCCCTCCTCTCCTCTCCTCTCCTCCTCCTCTCCCTCCTCCCCCTCCCCCTCTTTCCCCTCCTCTCCTCTCCTCTCCTCCCCTCTCCTCTCCTCTCCTCTCCTCTCCTTTCCCCTCCTCTCCCCTCCCCCCCTCCCTCCTCTCCTCTCCCTCCTCTCCCTCCTCCCTCTCCCCCTCCCTCCTCTCCCCTTTCCCCTCCTCTCCCTCCTCCCCCCTCCTCTCCTCCCTCTCCTTTCCCCTCCTCTCCCTCTCCTTTCTCCCTCTCCTCTCCTCCCCTCCCCTCCCCCCCCCTCCCCCCCCCTCCCTCCCCCCTTGCCATCTCCCTTTTCCCCTCCTCCCCCTCTCCTCTCCTCTCCCTCCCCCCTCTCCTCTCCTTTTCCTCCCTCTCCTCTCCCCTCCTCTCCTTCCCTCCTCTCCTCTCCTCCCCTCCCCCCCTCTTCCCCTCCTCTCCTTCCCTCCTCCCTCTCCTCTCCCCCTCCTCTCTTTCCTCTCCTCTCGTCTCCTCCCTCTTTCCCCTCCTTGCCGTCTCCTCCCCTTCTCCATCTACTCTTTCCCTCTCCTCTCCTCTCCCTCTTCCCCCTCTCCTCTCCCCTCCCTCCCTCCCTCCTCTCCTCTCCCCTCCCTCCTCCCCCTTTTTCTCCATTACCCCTCCTTTCTTTTTCCTTTTTCCCTTTCCTTTTCCAAATCCATCTCCTCTCCTCTCTACTCTCATCTCCATCCAAACCTCTCCTCTCTTATCCATCTCCTCTCCTCCCCTATCTTTTATCCTCTCCCCTCCCTCCTCCCTATCCATCTTCCCTCCCTCCCCTCTCCCTCCCCCCTCTCCTCTCCCTTCCCCCTCCTCCCCCCTCCTCTCCTCTCCTCTCCTCTCCTCCCCCCCTCTCCTCTCCTTCCTTTCCCTCCTCTCCTCTCCTCTCCCTCCCTCCTCCCCCTCTCCCTCCTTTTCCCCCTCCTCTCCTCCTCCTCTCCTCTCCCTCCTCTCCCCCTCCTCTCCTCCCTCTCCTCTCCTCTCCTCTCCCCCCTCTTCTCCCCCCCTCTCACTCCCCCCCCCTCCCCTCCTCTATTGCCCTCCCTCTCCATTTTCCCCTTCCCCTTTTCCTCTCCTCTTCCCTCCCTCCTCTCCCCCTCCTCTCCTCTCCCTCCTCCCCTCTCCTCGCCTCTCCTCTCCTCTCCTCTCCTCTCCTCTCCTCTTTCCCCTCCTCTCCTCTCCTCTCCTCTCCTCTCCTCTCCCCACCTCCCATCTTCTCCCCTTCCACCCTCTCCTCTCTTCCCCAACCCTCCTTCCTCTCCTTCCTCCCCTCTCCTCTCCTCCTCCTCTCCCCCCTCTCCTCCCTCCCTCTCCTCTCCTCCCTCTCCTCTCCTCTCCTCTCCTCTCCTCTCCTCTCCTCCCTCTCCCTCCTCTCCTCTCCCTCCTCTCCTCTCCACTCCCCCCTCTCCATCTCCTCTCTTCTCCTTTTCTTCTCCTCTCCGCCTCGTCATCTCTCCATCTCCTCTCCATCCTCCCTCCCCTCTCCTCTCCCTCTTTTTCTCCCCTCTCCTCTCCCTCCTCTCCTCTCCCTTTACTCTCCTCTCATCCTCTCATCCTCTCCTCTCCTCTCCTCTCCTCTCCCTCTCCTCCCTCTCCCTCCTCTCCTCTCCCCCTCTCCTCCCTTCCCTCTCCTCCCCTCTCCTCTCCTCTCCTCTCCTTCCTCTCCTCCCTCTCCTCTCCTCTCCTTCCTGCCCGTCCTGTCCCCCTGTCCTGTCCTCTCCTCTCCCTCTCCTTCTCCTCTCCTCTCCATTCACACACACTCACACACCACACACACCACAACACACACACAAACACATACACATCACACACACCACACACACACACACAGACACACCAAACACACCACACACACACCACACACATTTTATTTTTACTTCCTGAGATAAAGCAGAAGATATCTCTCCTTCCTGCTAAAGCAGAAGATATATCTCCTTCCTGCTGCTAAGTCACACACAAACCACAAACATTTTCTTTTTACTTCCTGAGATAAAGCAGAAGATATATCTCCTTCCTGCTGCTAAGTCCCGCAGGGTGAGAGATAGAGAGATAACGGGACAGTAGCAGATTCTGGAGACACATTTTCACAGGAGGCATCATCAACCCACTGAATTGCCATGGTAATGCTTACCCCCCTGTGGTTAAAACACACACGCAGATGCTCTTTCACTCACACGCACGCGCAAGCACGCGCACGCACTTTACAGCACACAGCAGGGCGAAACGCGTCAACTCTCACCCTCTTCCACTCTCTGACACAGCTTGTGAAGTGCCCAAGTCTTGCTGACGCTTAACAAAACTCTGTTAGCACTGTGTGTGTGTGTGTGTGTGTGTGTCTAAGTGTCACTGTGCTCCTCTCAGGGGAAAAGAGGGATGAAGAACAGATATACGGATGAGATGAATGATGAGATGAATGAGTTCAGAGTTGTTGTTGCTGAAGGCTAGAGGGGTCCATCTCTCTTTCATTGTGTGATGTGTGTGTGTTTTTGTGTGTGTGTGTGTGTGTGTGTGTGTGTGTGTGTGTGTGTGTGTGTGTGTGTGTGTGTGTGTGTGTGTGTGTGGTAAGGTCTTAATCAGACACTAAGGCTGTGTGGCGGTATAGATCCCAATTAGGGACAAACACAACACAACACATCACAACACATCACACATCACAACACATAACACATCACAACATATCACATCACACATCACAACAAAACACACATCTCAACACATCACAAGACAACAAATCACAACAGAACACAAACTAACACAACACCACACAAACTAACACAACACAAACTAACACAACACAGCATAAAGCCCTGCAGCCATTTTTAGTGGACCATCACCCTGTCCATTTAGTCACACACACATACACACACACACACACATACACACAGACAAGTATACACACACATACACACACACTAATACACACACAAACATACACACACACACTCCATAACAGTGGAGAGAGGGTTCGGGGAGGGAGGGGATAAAGCAGCCAGTCTATAGCTGCAGAATCCACCTGATGCAGAAGAAAAAAACATTGCGAGAAGGAACCACTGTAAGGTCTTAATCAGACCTTACTGAACAAAAATATAAAAACACAACATATAAAGTGTTGGTCCCATGTTTCATGAGCTGAAATAAAGTATCCTAGACATTTTCCATGTGCACAGAACGCTTATTTCTCTCAAATTCTGGGCAGAAATGTGTTTAAATATTAATGAGCATTTCTCCTTTGCCAAGATCATCCATCCACCTGACAGGTGTGGCATATCAAGAAGCTGATTAAACAGCA
Organism: Coregonus suidteri; assembly: GCA_036851935.1. Classification (NCBI taxonomy): domain Eukaryota; kingdom Metazoa; phylum Chordata; class Actinopteri; order Salmoniformes; family Salmonidae; genus Coregonus; species Coregonus suidteri. The sequence goes on along the minus strand of CM072239.1, from coordinate 51,788,981 downwards.
TGATCATTACACAGGTGCACCTTGTGCTGGGGACAATAAAAGGCCACTCTAAAATGTGCAGTTTTGTCACACACAACACAATGCCACAGATGTCTCAAGTTTTGAGGGAGTGCAATTGGCATGCTGACTGCAGGAATGTCCACCAGAGCTGTTGCCAGATAATGTAATGTTAATTTCTCTATCATTTCTCTACCAGTCACTTGATAATAAAATGGATGACCTTCAATTGCGGATTTGCTACCAACGGGACTCTCAGAACTGCAATATTCTTCGCTTTTCAGAAACATGGCTCTCGGACAAGATACCCCCCACTGCTATCCAACTCGATGGATTCTCCATTCACCGGTTGGACAGGACAGTGGAGTCGGGGAAATCGAGGAGGGGAGGCGTTTGCCTCGTCATCAACTCCACCTGGTGTGCTAATTCCAGCGCGGTGGAAGTGTCGACCCACTGTTCACCCGTCTTGGAATACCTGATGGTAAAATGCCGACCCTTCTACATCCCAGGGAGTTTTCAGCTGTTATCGTGACTGCTGTATACATTTCACCTCAGCACAATAAAAATAACAAGCTGGCGCTTAACGAACTGTACAAGGCTATAAACAAGCAGGAAAACCTACACCCAGAGGCTGCCTTTCTGGTTGCCGGCGATTTTAATTCGGCATCACTAAGGCACGTGATGCCCAACTTCCATCAACACATCTCCACTAGGGGCAATGGAGTCCTAGATCACTGCTATTCTACCCACAAGCATACAAGGCACTCCCTCGTCCGCAAATTCGGCAAACCAGATCATGACTCCGTACTCTTGCTTCCTGTTTACAAGCAGAACCTCAAAACAGGAAGTACCCATCAACATCAAACGAGCAAAAGGACAGTTCCACCATCTCATTCCTAAAGAAAAGTATGTACTTTATGCTCCAGACATTTTCCCTGACACCCAAAGGTACTCGTTACATTTTGAAATGCTTAGCAGGACAGGAAAATGGTCCAATTCACACAGTTATCAAGAGAACATCCCTAATGCCTCTGATCTGGAGGACTCACTAAACTTGAGTCATTTTCTATTAAGGTGTCTTTACTTTGACAATTGCATGCTTTTTCCACCACTGCCCTAGACCCACTCTAATTTGCATACCGCCCCAACAAATCCATAGACAACGCAATCTCAATTGCTTTCCACACTGCCCTCACCCACCTAGATAAGAGGAATACCTATGTGAGAATGCTGTTCATTGACTACAGCTCAGCGTTCAACACCATTGTCCCGCCCAAGCTCGTCACCAGGCTTAGGACTCTGGGTCTGAACAACTTCCTCTGCAACTGGATCCTTGACTTCCTGACGGGCTGCCCCCAGGTGGTGAGGGTAGGCAACATCACCTCCGCCAAGCTGACCCTTAACACAGGGGCCCCACAGTGGTGTGTGCTTAGTCCCGTTCTGTACTCCCTGTTCACCCACGACTGCGTGACCACACAAGACTCCAACACCGTTATCAAGTTCACTGACGACATGACGGTGGTAGGCCTGATTACCGGCGACGATGAGTCAGCCTACAGAGAGGAGGTCAGTGACCTGGCGGTGTGGTGCCAGAACAACAACCTCTCCCTCAACGTTAACTAGACCAAAGAGCTGATCGTGGACTACAGGAAACTGAGGGGCGAGCATGGAGCAGGTTGACAGCTTCAAGTTCAAGTTTCCAAATCACTAAAGACTTAAAACGGTCCAAACACACACGCACAGTCGTGAAGAAGGTGCGACAGAGCCTTTTTCCCCCTCAGGAGGTTGAAAAAGTTTTGTCACGGGCCCTCATATCCTCAAAAGGTTCTACAGCTGTACCATTGAGAGAGAGAGTATATTGACTGGCTGCATCACTGCTTGGTATGGCAATGGCACTGCCCTCGATCGCATGGCGCTACAGAGGGGTGGTGCGGACAGCCCAGTGCATCACTGGGGCTCCCTGCCATCCATATCAGGCAGTGTGAAAAGAGTCGTCAAAGACCCCAACCACCCAAGCCATAGGCTATTTTCTCTGCTGCCGCACGGCAAGAGGTACCGGTGCATCAAGCCAGACACCAACATGCTCTTGAACAGCTTCTATCCCCAAGCAATACGACTGATAAATAGTTAACAGAATGGCTACACGGACTATCTGAGTTAACCTTGCATCCTTATTGACCTTTTATTTCATATTTAAATATTTGCACTGTCACTATGCACACTCACAGGGCCCTACACACTCACAACACACTGTCACTCCAACACACACACACAAACACTCACTCCATCATTTTGCTCACTCACACATAATATGCACATACATTTATACTGACTCTACACACCCACACACCCACTCACATACAAGCTGCTGCTACTCTGTTTATCTTATATCCTGTTGCCTAGTCACCTGACCCCTATACATATCTACCTCCATCTCTCCAGTATCCCTACACATTGTTCATATGGTATTGAACTGACCCTGTATATAGTCACCTGACCCCTATACATATCTACCTCTATCACTCCAGTATCCCTGCACATAGTTAATATGGTATTGAACTGACCCTGTATATAGTCATCTGACCCCTATACATATCTACCTCCATCACTCCAGTATCCGTGCACATTGTTAATATGGTATTGAACTGACCCTGTATATAGTCATCTGACCCCTATACATATCTACCTCCATCACTCCAGTATCCCTGCACATTGTTAATATGGTATTGAACTGACCCTGTATATAGTCACCTGACCCCTATACATATCTACCTCCATCACTCCAGTATCCCTGCACATTGTTAATATGGTATTGAACTGACCCTGTATATAGTCACCTGACCCCTATACATATCTACCTCCATCACTCCGGTATCCCTGCACATTGTTAATATGGTATTGAACTGACCCTGTATATAGTCACCTGACCCCTATACATATCTACCTCCATCACTCCAGTATCCCTGCACATAGTTAATATGGTATTGAACTGACCCTGTATATAGTCATCTGACCCCTATACATATCTACCTCCATCACTCCAGTATCCCTGCACATTGTTAATATGGTATTGAACTGACCCTTTATATAGTCACCTGACCCCTATACATAT
>CM072239.1:51773372-51780872 GCA_036851935.1 Coregonus suidteri | reverse complement strand
TTTTCCACATTTTGTTACGTTACAGCCTTATTCTAAAATTGATTGAATTGTTTTTTCTTCTCATCAATCTAAACACAATACATCATAATGAGACAGCAAAAACGTTTTTTTTAATTATTTTTTTATGTTTGCAAATGTATTAAAGATAACAAGAAATATAAATATTCAGACCTTTTACTCAGTACTTTGTTGAAGCCACACCTGTATTTGGGGAGTTTCTCCCATTCTTCTCTTCTCAAGCTATGTCAGGTTGGATCGGGGAGCGTCGCTGCACAGCTATTTTCAGGTCTCTCCATAGATGTTCGATCGGGTTCAAGTCCGGGCTCTGGCCTGGCCACTCAAGGACATTCAGAGACGTGTCCCGAAGCCACTCTTGCGTTGTCTTGGCTGTGTGCTTAGGTTCGCTGTCCTGTTGAAAGGTGAACCTTCACCTCAGTCTGAGGTCCTGAGCGTTCTGGAGCAGGTTTTCATCAAGGATCTCTCTGTACTTTACTCCGTTCATCTTTCCCTCAATCCTAGTCTCCCAGTCCCTGCCACTGAAAAACATCTCCACAGCATGATGCTGCCAGCACCGTGCTTCACCGTAGGGATGGTGCCAATTCCTCCTTGGCATTCAGGCCAAAGAGTTCAATTTTTAATACATTTGCAAAAATTTATAAAAACCTGTTTTCGCTTTTGTCATTATGGAATATCGTGTGTAGATTAATGAGGAAAACATTTTATTTTATCAATTTTAGAATAAGGCTGTAACGTAACAAAATGTGGAAAAAGGGTAGGGGTCTGAATACTTTCTGAATTCACTGCATGTGCCTGTGCCTGTATGCATGTTCAACTAGTGTACCCTAATGTTGATGTTATGCTGGCACAGTTCAACTGTAGTTCAAACTGTGTACAGAGTATCATCTATTTTATTTTTTGTCTTAGACAATACCGTGTCTTATATCGCCTGGGCTTCATCCTGGAGTGGTTTCTAGATACAGAAACAGAATTCCTTTGCCTGAGTGTGTCATTGGAGCAGAACTGTATCCCGTTAACTGTATCCCTCTCTAGATGGATTGGACATTATACTGGATTTCAAACAGTAGATGATTCAAGAGGAGCTGAATGGCACTTTGATCATGACAACACCCCTCCCATCATTTGCTGATAAACAGATGTCTGCGCTTTACACTTGTTTTATTACAGGGTAAAACCAGCCGTGTAGCCAGGCCCACCCAGTCAGATTGAGCAAAAAAATATAGAAGAAGAAGAAGAAGAAGAAGAAGAAGAAGAAGAAGAGAAGAAGAAGAAGAAGAAGAAGAAGAAGAAGAAGAAGAGAAGAAGAAGAAGAAGAAGAAGAAGGAGAAGAAGGAGAAGGAGAAGGAGAAGGAGAAGGAGAAGGAGAAGGAGAAGGAGAAGAAAGGAGAAGAAGAAGAAGAAGAAGAAGAAGAAGAAGAAGAAGAAGAAGAAGAAGAAGAAGAAGAAGAAGAAGAAGAAGGAGAAGGAGAAGGAGAAGAAGGAGAAGGAGAAGGAGAAGGAGAAGGAGAAGGAGAAGAAAAAGGAGGAGAAATATATACACCACCAGTCAAAAGTTTGGACACACCAAAAATAAAAAAGGGTAGACTAAATAACATGATTACATCATCTGAAACTCTGTCTGGTCCTCAGGATACATCTAACACAAACCCATACAAACACTACTGAAATTCATGTGTATGCCATGCTTACTGTAAAATTAGCTAACTTGGCCTTCAGAGCTGGAGATGGAAGCACATGCTGGTGGAATCAGAATCTGTAACACCTACAACCAAATGTGACCGAACCGGCTCGATTCGGTCTTATGTAGCAAAATTTGAAAATGTTGTTATTTACATTGGATAAAAGTAGAGACTCAGAGCTAGAAAAGTATATATCACACACTAAAGTTGAGGAAGAATGGAAAAGTAATTCTGCTTTGAATTTTTGATTCCCATGTGAGGCCATGTGCTAAACAACCAAAGATTTCAAGACTGAAGGCTGGCTTATACTAAAGTGCGCTCTGGGCACTCGTAAACTCAGAGCGTTGTCTGATTGGCCGTTCGTAAATTCAGAGTGTTTCGCTCTCGGAGCGTTCAGAGCGCACACTGGACGCTCTGGCCGAGGAGTAGGGTTGATCCGAGTGTTCTGACCTAACAACAGCAGTCAAGCACCCAAGCTAACTGGCTAATGTTGGCTAGCTTGCTAGCTACACAAATGAGAGAACAGCTCACTGACCATTTTACTCGCCCTAGCAGAGCTGGTTAAGCTGTTTTTATGTTATCCAGAGCGTTGGTGACTGCAACTGTGCTGCTGGCAACAATTGAATTACTATTTTTTGCCAAAGTTTACTGACACCGGCCATATTCAGCGTCAGTTATTCTGCACTCTGGCAAACTCAGATGAGAGTGCTCTGAAATCGGAGTAGATAGCCAGAGTGAATTTACCAGCTACGTCTATCGACAGTTGTTGCAGTGACATCATAAATATTCTATTGAAATAGGTACTTGCATAGTGGAGTCTTTTGTTTAGACATGTAGCTAGTTAGCTAAACAATGAACCATAATCCCAATTTACAACGTTACTACCCTGCATGAATCTGCAGGTAGCTAACCATCCAGGTTCAATGTTAGCTAACTAACATTAGGCTATAACTAGCAATGCAAATGGCTCTGAGATACAAATAATATTACTTCACATATCATACACGTAACGCTAGCTAGCTAGCCAGCCAGCTAATGTTAGCTAGCTAGCCAGCCAGCTAATGTTAGCTAGCTAGCTAACAGTACACTTTAACTTTAAATGAAAACAACTTTCTGACAAAATTAGAAACATGTCATATCTGAAAATGTAGCTAGTAAGACTATCTTACCCGTATACATGGATGGACGCTTCTCCCTCTCTGTCACGGATGCTATGGTTGCCCTTAGTTTGAAGATGTAATCCGGAGACAGGTGTTTAATACAACAGCCTTCTGTGTTTTCTCTTTTCGACTCCGTCTGCACATTTGCAATCAAACGCCAACAATTTCTCCATCTCCTTAGCTATCATACTCTAATTCCTCTAATTTCAAAACGCGGTCCTCCAGAAAGTGGAGAGCAACACTTATGCAGTTCTACCAGGTGATATCTTTCAAAAAAGCTGCTTTAGAAAGGATTACCTATACATACTGACCAGCTCCGAACTCATCTCTCGACATGTCCAGCCCACTCATTATCTCAGCCAATCATGGCTAGCGGTAAGGTTGCTGTCTTTTTCCATGGGTAAACCAACTAGGCTCCTAATTTAACAATTGTATTCGTATTTACAGATGTCATACAAGTTTGTTATTAAGGCACATGAAAGTTCACATGTTCCAGAAGGCATTTCTGCCAAAAAAAGTTGACGTTCAAATGGCGCTTCTGTGAAGTAGTGAGGCACGACATACTCCTAGTTTCCTGAAACGAGTCACAAATACACAACAATACACAATGTAACCACCCCGCTAATTTTCTTGATCTCTATTTGGATAGCACAGGCTAATTTAGCACACCTACCAAGGACATTTCAACTGAAATATTGTTAGCTTGCTGTTAGCCAGCTAGCTAGCTTTATTCAGCAGCAAGATTGCTAGCCAGCTGAGAACCAACCAATGAACTATAGACGTTTTTATACACATTTATCATTGCTACCGACACACAAACGGAGATGGAGTTAGCTAACAACGGAATGTTTTCCAGACAATACTCAGTGGAATAGATGGCTACCAGCTACTATCATTTACTAATGTTAGCGAGCTAGCTAATGTTAGTCAAGATAGAACTAACAAACACGTTTACGTTACTCTGCTGAAGTTAACTACCAGTCTAGCAGTGACTACCATAGTATACGCTAAATCAATGGTTCTGATAGAGGAATGTGTTAATGTGACTAAAGTATTACACCCTGAAATTTATAGGAATGTGATAGAATCATAAAACTGCAATCTGATAATGTGTTGAGTTTAGTTAGAAGAAAAACGAGGGCTTTGGCTTATTTTCATATCTATGCTAGCAGGAAACAGGATGTGAAACTAGACACTGAAGAACATGTCCCCATCTTAGGACACATTTGCTCAGCAACAGACTATTTGGGTCTTTAAAAAAGAAGTGTTAAATAGACCCAGGAAAAGACGACTAGGAGCTTCTTCAAGCTTATAGAGAAATGTGATAGTTGCTAAAATATGGGCTAGGAGCTTTTTCATTGGCCCATTTAGGGGCGTCGTAAAGGTATAAACACATTGTGCATTGTATGATTTTCAGAGCGCTCTCAATGAATAAACGCTGACCATTGTAGAATTGGGTCTTTGCTTATTTTATTTGAACTAAGAGATTTACAACCTCTTGGGAAATATTCAAAGATTTAAGAAGTAGTTGACTTCAACCATTGAGATAACAAAATTCTTCGTGACAGGTTCTCAACTGGTTTTGCCTCGGGACATTTACCAATGTTAGCTAGCTAGCTAAGGATCGAACGAACAAGCATGTTTACGTTACTGTGCTGAAGTTAGATTCTAGCAGTGATGACCATAGCTAAATTAGTGGTTCTCAACTGGTTTTGCCTCGGGACACAAATTGAACCAGGTTGTCCGAGTCGCGACACAATGTTAGCATCACAAAAAAGAATCGGCAAAATACAATCTGGAAAACTATTTTTTTATGATATCTTGATTGAATATGTAGCAATTACATGACAAGGGAACAACATTCCCATCTCTTTCATTGTCAATAATGACATTTGTCCCATATTCTTGATGAAGAACAAAAATAAACTCACTGGCTTGAAACCACAAAATCAACCCAAATAGCATTGCTAATAGCTCTATATTGAAAAGACTGTGATTAAAGATCTTTTTTTGTTTGTTCGATTAAACGAAGAAAAAAAAATGTAAATACATTATCACTTCTACACACTTTGTAGCTGGTTTAAGTTGTTTAAGTTCAGACTGGAGTATTTTTTTATAATACAAAAAATAAAATAATAAATTACTCAGACACCCGCGACCCATGTATCCAAAATATACACAGAGCATACCAAACATTAGGAACGCCTTCCTAATATTGAGTTGCCCTCAGTGATGAGTTGCCTTCACAAGAGCCTCAATTTACAGGGCATGGACTCTACAAGGTGTCGAAAGCATTCCAGAAGGATGCTGGCCCATGTTGACTCCAATGCTTCCCACAGTTGTGTCAAGTTGGCTGGATGTCCTTTGGGTGGTGGACCATTCTTGATACACATGGGAAAATGTTGAGCGTTAAAAACCCAGCAGCGTTGCAGTTGTTGGCACAAAACGGTGCGCCTGGCACCTACTACAATACCCCGTTCAAAGGCTCTTAAGTATTTTGTCTAGCCGATTCCCCCTCTGAATGGCACACACACAATCCATGTCTCAATTGAACAGATTCCCCCAAAAAAATACAGTGTGGTACTGTATTCTGCGGTACTGTATTCTGTGGTACTGTATTCTGTGGTACTGTATTCTGCGGTACTGTATTCTGTGGTACTGTATTCTGCGGTACTGTATTCTGTGGGAGTACCACTTCTTCTTCTTCTTACTCGTTTCCATTCCACTTTAATAGGAAACTATTCAAATGGTTCTTGTATCTTGAATTTGCCGTCATGTCGCATTGACTCTTCAAGCTCTCCCAGCCGCCATTGCTCCGCATCCCATGGTACAGCATTCTCGCACATCGGTCAAACAAATATAACCTCTTACAAGGCACGCCTAAAAATATGTTAATGAGCCAGAGATTATTTCCCTGCCCACAGAATTTACAGTATGCTGGAGTATATTTACAGCAAAACAGGTAATATAATATTTTATTGTAAAGCTAGAGTCATTAGAGTCATTTTACAAGAGGATTCCAATTACAGTATTTTTCTGCATTTTACCTATAATGCAGTGAAATCTACAGCACATTATTTCAGTAGAACACATTTCATGTATTTTACTGTGCATCCTACAGTGTTTTACTGTTGAAATTACAGAAAGGTCTTACAGTGTACCTGTTGGAGAGCGATCAGTTCCGGTTCTTAAATTAGTAACATCCCTGTTCTCAATCCTTGTTCCCTGCAGCCGAGGCACACACACTCACACACACACACACACACACACACACACACACACACACACACAGATACACACACACATACACACACTCGCACACACACACACACACACACACACACACACACAGATACACACACACATACACACACTCGCACACACACACACACACAGACACACACACACACACACTCGCACACACACTCGTACACACACAGACGCACACACACACATACACACAGACATACACACACACAGACAGACACACACACAGACACACACACACACACACTCGCACACATAGACACACACACAGACGCACACACACACACACACAGACACAGACACACACACACACACACACACAGACACACACTTGCACACACACACTCGCACACAAACACACACACACACACACACAGACGCACACACACACACACACACACAGACACACACACAGACACACACACAGACACACACACACTCGCACATACACACACGCACACACAGACGCACACACACACAGACACACACGCACGCACACACAGACACACAGACGCACACACACACACACACACACAGACACCTTCTCCATCCTCATTCTTTTGAGGCTGGCCTTCATATCAGCACCCGTCACTGTGACACATTGAGCAGGCAAAAGAGGAGGGAAGATACCTTGAGACACTGTGTGAAGAGAGAGGAGGTGAGAAACCTTGAGACACTGTGAAGAGAGAGGAGGAGAGATACCTTGAGACACTGTGTGAAGAGAGAGGAGGTGAGAAACCTTGAGACACTGTGAAGAGAGAGGAGGTGAGAAACCTTGAGACACTGTGAAGAGAGAGGAGGTGAGAAACCTTGAGACACTGTGAAGACAGAGGAGGAGAGATACCTTGAGACACTGTGAAGAGAGAGGAGGTGAGAAACCTTGAGACACTGTGAAGACAGAGGAGGAGAGATACCTTGAGACACTGTGAAGAGAGAGGAGGTGAGATACCTTGAGACACTGTGAAGACAGAGGAGGAGGGAAGATACCTTGAGACACTGTGAAGAGAGAGGAGGGTGAGAAACCTTGAGACACTGTGAAGAGAGAGGAGGTGAGAAACCTTGAGACACTGTGAAGAGAGAGGAGGTGAGAAACCTTGAGACACTGTGAAGACAGAGGAGGAGAGATACCTTGAGACACTGTGAAGAGAGAGGAGGTGAGAAACCTTGAGACACTGTGAAGAGAGAGGAGGAGAGATACCTTGAGACACTGTGAAGAGAGAGGAGGTGGGAAGATACCTTGAGACACTGTGAAGACAGAGGAGGAGAGATACCTTGAGACAGTGTGAAGACAGAGGCCTTGTGGGACAGTTTTACTAAGACAGAGTGATCAGAGGCATGGGGAGAAGTGAAAACGTTCCCTCTCTCCATTCTAACAG
>CM072239.1:51743372-51770872 GCA_036851935.1 Coregonus suidteri | reverse complement strand
ATGTATTGGGGTTGACGTCCATACAAGCATTATACTCCCATTTTTACCTCAACACATATAAACAACAGCCTAAAGGTAGGTTAATTTTGTTGGGGTGCAACGGGGACATTCGGGGGATGGGGATGCAGGTGGGAAAACGGTGCATTCCCTTCACTTCCATGCTATCTTGGCTGAGCTCCTATGTCAAGCACTGGGAATACATCATCTCAGAAGAGGTAAGGTCTTGTCTTTTCGTTTAGCCAGTTGCTCGTAATTAGCCTGGTGGCTATTGAGATTAGCCCTGAATCACTACGAGCGGTGCGGTGCGGGACAATTTATTGGACGTGCATGACAGCTCCCCGAAGCACAAGAAGTATGAATGAAAACATTGCGCAGGAAATGTTGCACGGCCACAGGAAATGTTGCACGGGCCACAGGAAATGTTGCACGGCCACAGGAAATGTTGCACGGGCCACAGGAAATGTTGCACGGCCACAGGAAATGTTGCACGGCCCACTGCAGACATTGGACTGACCATGCAGAGCTTTTTAAAGAACAAGGATTGGTGGATCCAACATGTCTTCCAGTGGGATCAGAGTAAAAACCGTGGCTAAGAGGAAAGATTGGGTATTGTGGGTAAAATGGGACTCTTTACATTGTATAACTACTTTACTGTTTAACAGTAATCGGTTATTAAGAGGTTAGTAGAGTATTGGTTAAGCGTATTCTACAGTCTGCTCTGATGTAAAGGTGGTGGTGACCAACGCTGGTGTGATGACTGATCTTTCCTAAACCTGAAGCATTAGAGATTCTCTTCATTGCTTAATAATTCAACAGGAGCCACTGGGTTCATGGTTGTTGCTAACACTAGTCGGCTACCACCCGGTTACTCTACCCTGCACCTTAGAGGCTGCTGCCCTATATACAGAGACATGGAATCACTGGCCACATTAATAATGGAACACTAGTCACTTTAATAATGTTTACATACTGCTTTACTCATCTCATGTGTATATACTGCATTCTATTCTACTGTATTTTAGTCAATGCCACTCCGACATTGCTCGTCCTATTATTTATATATTTCTTAATTCCATTCTTTTACTTTTAGATTTGTGTGTATTGTTGTGAATTGTTAGGTACTACTGCACTGTTGGAGCTAAGAACACAGGCATTTCGCTACACCCGCAATAACATCTGCTAAATATGTGTATGTGACCAATAGAATTAGATTAGTTTTGTTGGTTATACTGATACCCTCCAACCGCTCCTTGGCTGACTGGCTGGCTGATTGACTGACCGACTGACTGGCTGGCTGGCTGGCTGGCTGATTGACTGACCGACTGACCGACTGACTGGCTGGCTGGCTGGCTGATTGACTGGTTGGCTGGCTGGTGAATGTCAGCCCTGCCATAGATCCCCCCCCCCCCCCCGCTGCAGTTCACCATGGTGTGACTTTATATCAGTGTGACCTTGACAAGAAGCTATCTGCTCCCATCTCATTAAAACACAATCACACTTCAGCCATCAGTCACACACACACACACACACACACACACACACATACACATACCCCTGTATATAGCCTCCTGCACATTGACTCGGTACCGGTACCCCCTGTATATAGCCTCCTGCACATTGACTCGGTACCGGTACCCCCTGTATATAGCCTCCTGCACATTGACTCGGTACCAGTACCTCCTGTATATAGCCTCCTGCACATTGACTCGATACCGGTACACCCTGTATATAGCCTCCTGCACATTGACTCGGTACCGGTACCACCTGTATATAGCCTGCAAATAGTCCGGGTAGCCATGATTAGCTGTTCAGTAGTTTTATGGCTTGGGGGTAGAATGTGTTGAGAAGCCTTTTGGACCTAGACTTGGCGCTCCGGTACCGCTTGCCGTGCGATAGCAAAGAGAACAGTCTATGACTATGGTGACTGGAGTCTTTGACAATTTTGAGGGCCTTCCTCTGACACCGCCTGGTATAGAGGTCCTGGATGGCAGGAAGCTTGGCCCCAGTGATGTACTGGGCCGTACGCACTACCCTCTGTATAAAATATAAAAGATATTTAGAATTTTTATTTTATTTTTATGGTTATTACATGATTACATATGTCTTATTTCATAGTTATGATGTCTTCACTATTATTCTACAATGTAGAAAATAGTAAAAAATTAAGAAAAACCCTGGTATGAGTAGGGGTGTCCAAACTTTTGACTTGTACTGTATATCACAAGTCCTTTCTTTGATGGCCTAGTTTCACCCTGTTTCAACCTGTTAATACAGTGGTGTTCGGAACCTCCTGGTTTACGGGCCACATCAGGCCTGCAAGTCACATTATGCGGGCTTGCAAAGTGATGTGAATCCAGACAGAGTCATGACATCCAACAGTTGGAATTTTTATTCACCTGCAACATGCATTCAGAATGACTGTCAGGGTTAGGAACAAATATCTCAGTAATGGATGCAATAAATCTAACTAACTGATTGGATTAGTTAAGAAAAAAATTATGTTATTTATTTTGTGTAGCATAATATTAATCAATCAATTTACATGTAAAAACAGATCCTGAGGGTTCGAGAGATAAAATATAGTGTAGTTTTGTTTGAAAAATCAATTTTATATTCAAATGTAGGAACTGGGTTCTACAGTTTGACCCAACTGGATTTTTGTATGTTCTCTATAGTTATGTAGATAAAAATGTATACATTTACCAATTCGGCACATTTGGGAAAGGTGTAGTGATGTAAATCTTCACTGGATCAGTCTGAAACTTTGCACACACACTGCTTCCATCTTGTGGACAACATCAAAATTACACCTAGGATCCTACATCACTGTCTGGCCTTTCTCTTGCATTTCAAAGATGATTCAACAAAAAACAAAATAGAAAACACATATGTTTCTGTTTGTATTATCTTTTACCAGATCGAATGTGTTATATTCTCCTAGATTAATTTCCCATTTCCACAAACTTCAAAGTGTTTCCTTTCAAATGACATCAAGAATATGCATATCCTTGCTTCAGGTCCTGAGTTACAGGCAGTTGGATTTGGGTATGTCATTTTAGGCGAAAATTGAAAATAAGTGTCAGATCCTTAAGAGGCTTTAACTCTCCACAGAGTAAAACGTACACAATCACACTCAACACTGGTTATTAACACCAACACTGGGGTTCTTTTACACCGGTGAGTGTTAAATTCACTCTTACAGAGTGAATTAAACTCCTGCATCAACACTAAAAATGGAACACTGGAAAATCAACACTAGGTAACACTGGCCAATATGCTGTGTACAATCAATGTGTGAATCAAAATGTGTGAATCAAATTGTGAACGTCTAAATTAACCTTTTGGCCATTTAAACAGCATGTCCACCCTATCGACAAGGGGAGATGCGTTGTGAAAATGGCGCTTTTTCCTTGGTTCTACTGATTTGCTTTTCTCCGATGTAAAAATGTCCTAGAACAATCTATTTATTTGTGTTCTAGCTTCTAAAATGGTGGGAAATCATATAATCAGTAACTACCAGTGAATCTAGTGCCGGAAATCTGAGTTTTGTAGTCTACCATCAGTTCCAGGTATCTTCTAAAGAGAATGTAATCAAACACAACGTGAGTGACGATGGTGCCAATATTAGAGTAATTGTCCAGAACTGTGGGCAGGATGGAGTTGGGTCTTCGAGCCAGGCTAGCCTGACTCCCCGCAGTGGATGGCGTCCGGAGGCGCGGTAGGCTGACGGTATGGACAGAGGTTTTAGCCAGTGTCCGGCTGCCAGCTATTTGTATAATCCCAGGATCAGAGCTGACTCCTGGAGCTGGTAGGTCCACCTCTGTTTGATAGCCGGATCGGATCTTCCAGGATAGATGGAGGCCAACCAGACTGCCTCTCTCCCGACCTCCTATGCCTGGCTAGCGACCGGTTTCCCAGGGGACAGCGGAGTTGAGCTTACCGTCTGTCCGGTGCAGCCCGACTCATCAACACCCTGGCTGTAGGAGGCACGTGAGACAGTGATGCAGCTAGCTCGGTGAAGTTTAATAGCAGGTCCAGCTGCTTGATGGTGAAGCGTTTAGGGCAGATCAGTCCATCGATCGGTTTCACCCTTTCTCCCTCCTCCTGCGTGGAAATCATCTCGCACGAATCGCATTTGGGCCCATCCATGTATAAAAGCACTGGTAGGCTAGCACTGTTAGCCTGCTAGCCAGTGGGCTCCAAGCTTCTAAAACAGTGTGTATAAAAAATGCTAATCAAAACGCCAAATGATACGAAGAAATAAAGGCGCCGTAGATTTTGTTTTTAAACGGACTAAAACAAACAAGGACAACACACCAGCCGGACGTGACGTGAGGGTAAATCAGGGCTGGTTCCTCCCTGGAATGAGACTTCCTCCCAGGGCTTATTATCCTCCGGTGGCCCCCAGTGTGTGTGTGTGTGTGTGTGTGTGTGTGTGTGTGTGTGTGTGTGTGTGTGTGTGTGTGTGTGTGTGTGTGTGTGTGTGTGTGTGTGTGTGTGTGTTTGTGTGTGTGTGTGTGTGCGTCTGTGTGTGTGTGTGTGTGTATGTGTGTGTGTGTGTGTGTGTGTGTGTGTGTGTGTGTGTGTGTGTGTGAGGCGGAATTAATGACTGAAGTTTCAACCCTGTCCAAATCCTTAACTTAACCAGTCGGAATTAATGCCTAAACTTAACCCTAGAGTTGTTTCTGTGTGAGTTCTGTGTGCCTAGATTGTACACGTTTGTCACAGAACGTCATGGGAGATGAAGTCAGTTTACTCGTCAAAAATAGACTTTGTCCAAGGAAGTCGGGTCATGAAGTCAGACTGTAATATCCTGTTACCAACACACAACAAAAACTGTCATGTCACATCACAACAGAAAGGCGGAAGGATTATGTTTTTCCTACTCAAATCTCATCACAACAATCAATACCTTTATTTCCTACAGCCACCGCTCATCATCGTCTGGCTCTTACTTTCCTTTGTCAAGTTCATCCCCCTCTCCTCATCTCTTCATCTGGGAGGTAATCCATCCATTGTTGTCAAATTCATCCCCCTCTCCTCATCTCTTCATCTGGGAGGTAATCCATCCATTGTTGTTGTGATCAGGTCTGTCTGTCTGTCTGTGTGTGTGTGTGTGTGTGTGTGTGTGTGTGTGTGTGTGTGTGTGTGTGTGTGTGTGTGTGTGTGTGTGTGTCTGTCTGTCTGTCTGTCTGTCTGTCTGTCTGTCTGTCTGTCTGTCTGTCTGTCTTTCTGTGTCTCTGTCTGTCTGTCTGTGTCTGTCTTTCTGTGTCTGTCTGTCTGTCTGTGAGAGAGAGAGAGAGAGAGAGAGAGAGAGAGAGAGAGAGAGAGAGAGAGAGAGAGAGAGAGAGAGAGAGAGAGAGAGGGAGAGAGGGAAGGGAGTGACATGTTAATTGTAACCAATAAGCCTTGTTTACGGAAAGATGATTGTCCACAAAGAAAGAGAAGAAGAAATTAAAGGGAACGTAGAAAGGAAACAACCCAAAGGGAACTGAGAGACTAGAGGTTAGCTTAGCTTTGATCGGATTGGTACCTTGGTGTGTGTGTGTGTGTGTGTGTGTGTGTGTGTGTGTGTGTGTGTGTGTGTGTGTGTGTGTGTGTGTGTGTGTGTGTGTGTGTGTGTGTGTGTGTGTGTGTGTGTGTGTGTGTGTATAAATGAAGCAAGAAGGTCGTCAAGTTTTGTACATGGAGTTCTTTTGATGTAACCCTGAACTAACAATGAAACCATAATTGACAAAAGCCTAGACTGTCTCGATTGCACTTTGTTTTAAGTAAGTTGAATTGAAGTGTGTAAGACGTATTAATACCTACAAAGTCCTGGAAATTGATGTCCTATTTCATATATTCAAAGTCTAATTTCGAACTAACTTTACATTTCATACCTGTAGCTGTCCAACTCTTTTTTCTGGAGGTCTGTAGGTTATCCCCACCTCAGCTTATCACCTGATTAACCTGGGCCCGGTTTCCCAAAAGGTCTGTAGGTTATCCCCACCTCAGCTTATCACCTGATTAACCTGGGCTCGGTTTCCCAAAAGGTCTGTAGGTTATCACCTGATTAACCTGGGCTCGGTTTCCCAAAAGGTCTGTAGGTTATCGCCACCTCAGCTTATCACCTGATTAACCTGGGCTCGGTTTCCCAAAAGGTCTGTAGGTTATCACCTGATTAACCTGGGCCCGTTTCCCAAAAGTTCTGTAGGTTATCCCCACCTCAGCTTATCACCTGATTAACCTGGGCCCAGTTTCCCAAAAGGTCTGTAGGTTATCACCTGATTAACCTGGGCTCGGTTTCCCAAAAGGTCTGTAGGTTATCACCTGATTAACCTGGGCTCGGTTTCCCAAAAGGTCTGTAGGTTATCCCCACCTCAGCTTATCACCTGATTAACCTGGGCTCGGTTTCCCAAAAGGTCTGTAGGTTATCACCTGATTAACCTGGGCCCGTTTCCCAAAAGGTCTGTAGGTTATCCCCACCTCAGCTTATCACCTGATTAACCTGGGCCCGGTTTCCCAAAAGGTCTGTAGCTTATCACCTGATTAACCTGGGCATGTTTCCCAAAAGGTCTGTAGCTTATCACCTGATTAACCTAGGCCTGTTTCCCAAAAGGTCTGTAGGTTATCACCTGATTAACCTGGGCCCGTTTCCCAAAAGGTCTGTAGGTTATCCCCACCTCAGCTTATCACCTGATTAACCTAGGCCCGTTTCCCAAAAGGTCTGTAGGTTATCACCTGATTAACCTGGGCCCGGTCAATTTTGCTACTTGTATGGTAGGATACTGTCTGTAATATTTCTCAATATAATTCATAATGTGTAGCCTAATATGTAGTGATGTGCTGAATTGGTGATTTAATGCATATTTACTGGGTAAGCATTAGAATAAGCTGAGTCAATATTTGCAGCCGTAGGTGGTAATACGAATTTCTCTAGGAGCTGATCCGTGGACAGTATTGTGAAAGCTGATCCGAGAGCAGCGCTTCCTTTCTTTTGATCATATCAGTATTGACACATGCTCCAACTATGCACTTAGCGACCGTTCTCTCTGCATGGTGTTTTGGGAAACGCACGTTACATATTCATCCTTTATAGGAAAGATGCATCGTTAAAACACTCCTAAGCCTGCAATTTTCCAAACTGACTTTACGGAATTCAAAAGAACAATTCTTGTCTTTCATAATTTGGTCAGATGTATTTGGATGTGTAGTGTGAGCGTTTGTTGCTGGCATGTCATGCCTAAGTTTGCTTATCTTGCCAATGAAGAAGTCATTAAAGTAGTTGGCAATATCAGTTGGTTTGGTGATGAATGAGACATCTGATTCAATGAATGATGGAGCTGAGTTTGCCTTTTTGCTCAAAATGGGTTCTGTCATTCTTTACATCAGTTATTTTTGTGTCATTTTGTGTATAGTTTATTTATTTTTTTTCTTTAGTTTAGTCACATGATTTCTTAATTTGCAGTATGTTTGCCAATCAGTTGGGCTGCCAGACTTATTTGGCATACCTTTTGCCTCATCCCTCTCAACCATACAATTTTTCAATTCCTCATCAATCCACAGGGATTTAACTGTTTTTACAGTCATTTTCTTAATGGCTGCGTGCTTATTAGTAACTGGAATAAACAATTTCATAAATGTGTCAAGTGCAGCGTCTGGTTGCTCCTCATTACACACCACAGACCAGCAAATATTATTTACGTCATTAACATATGAATCACTACAAAACATATTGTATGACCTCTTATACAATATATTAGGCCCAGCCTTTGGAACTTTGGTTTTCCTAGATATGGCTACTATATTGTGGTCACTACATCCTATGGATTTGGATACGTTGCAGCATTAGTAAAGATGTGATAAATACATGTTGATGATTTCATTCCTGTGCTATTTGTAAATATCCTGGTAGGTTGACTGATAACCTGAAACAGGTTGCAGGCACTGGCAACAGTTTGAAGTTTTTTCTTGAGTGGGCATCTTGATGAGAGCCAGTCAATATTTAAATCACCCAGAGAATATACTTTTCTGTTGATATCACATACATTATCAAGCATTTCACACAAGAATGGGCTTTAGGTGAGGCAGATGAACCTGTAGCCATAAACCTTCAATAGTATTTAAAATGATAACGTCTCGAAGCAGGAATGTGGTTCTGAATATAAACCGCAACACCACCCGCGTTGGCATTTCTGTCTTTTCGGTAGATGTTATAACCATGTATTGCTACCACTGTATCAGCCTCATGGTCTGATGAGGGTGGGAGCTCTGAGGACCTGAACCTGAGGTAGAAGCCACTGGAGAGGGAGACAGAACAGAGGACAAAGACGCAGATTCTCGAAGGGGCAGGTACCTCCGGATCCGATCTTGAATGGGAAGCCCCTTAGGAAGAAGGCACCGGAACCTCTGGGTCCAGGGCGGCAAAGCCATTTCTGGCCTGTGTCAGGTCCGGGTTAGCGCCTGTTGCCAGAGGACGCTTTCTTAGATTTCCACGGCGAGTGACGCATCTCCATGGCTGGTTGGTTGGGTCGAGAACAGCTCCGTTCTCCAGGGAAGGGGGATGGATCCCTGCTGAGCACCGGTCAGTCGGCTGTGGAGAGCCGACACAGCAGCGACACTTCCACCAGACCAGAGCGGCGTCAGCCTACTGGGGTGGAAGAAAAAGAAAAAGTAGGCGGCCGTGGATTCCCCAGTAGCTTGTGTCGGTTTGCTACTTGCTTGCTAAGAGTAGCCACTTCACCCCTGTAGTCCTCCGCAAGAAAACAGTTGCTACATTGAAGGTCAGCACGGTCCACATTGTCCCGGAAAAAAAACAAAGTAAACACAGCTCCTGCAGCGCTGGAAACGTTCAATATCAAGCCGAGCTGGCTTCCGTGTCTCTCCCCCTATGAGGAATCTGGCAGGATCCAGGACAGACAGCAGCGCTCACAGCAGCCAATCCCAACATAGCCGCAGGATCCAAAATAAAAACACTGTCAGCTTTACAAAAACCAATAAACAAGTCTCTCGTTCAGCGTTCAACAACAAACAACTCAGATAACGTCAGGAGAACAACATTGGCAATTCAAGAATAGAAAATTAATACAATTGATTACAATTTTGGACAGGTAATTAGTAACTGTAAGAGATTACATTTAGAAAGTAAATGCACATGAACAGGAGTGACGTTTATTCTCATGGGTGGCCAATAAGATCTAGCTGAAAGCCACATCCCGCCGATCCATCACGACTGGTCTGCCGACGTAATCGTCTGATGGGGTTTCAACAGGCTTCCCATTGCGACGACCACAAAGATCCATCTGCTAGCCCCGGCCCGCTAGCACGCGCAATCAACAGCCATGCCTCCTGCTCGCCTGTGCTGTAGCAGCCTACGAACTGCTCCCGGACACACCTATTGCTGTTCACTGGACCTTATGATCACTCAGCTACACAGCTGATGCCTGCTGGACTGTTCCTTTACACGGTACCCTATCCTGTTTATCTGTTTAGCCTCAGCCCAAACTTTCGTCGCCATTACCAGTTGTTGTCTTAGCCCTCGCAAATAACACCTGTGATTGCGTTATGCTTCTCTCCCATGTCAATATCCCTAGCCTATTGCTGTTTGGGCTACTTCTTATTGTACTATTTCACTGTAAAGCCCCCAGTCCCGCTCAACCTGCCTCAGATAGCTTCTTTGTCCCACCCCCCATACACGCGGAGACCAGCTCAATCGGTACCTCCAGCAATGCTACCTCTTTCATCATTACCCAATGCTTAGGTGTACCTCCACTGTACTCATATCCTTCCATATCCTTGTCTGTACATAATGCCCTGAATCTATTCTTCAACGCTCGGAAATCTGCCTCTTTTATTCTCTGTACCCAACGCACTAGAAGACTAGTTCTTAAAGCCTTTAGCCGTATCCTTATTATATTCCTCCTCTGTAGCCCCCAGCATCACTCCTACTCCCCAGGCGCTATCATTTGTTGACTTCTGTAACCATAAAAGCCTTGGATTCTTGCATGTCAACATCAGAAGCCTCCTCCCCAAGTTTGAGTTATTCACTGCATTAGCACACTCTGCCAACCCTGATGTTCTAGCAGTGTCTGAATCCTGGCTTAGGAAGGCCACCAAAAATTCAGAAATGTCCATCCCAAATTACAACATCTTCCGTCTAGATAGAACTGCCAAAGGGGGCGGAGTTGCAATCTACTGTAGAGATAGCCTGCAGAGCTCTATCATACTATCCAGGTCTGTGCCCAAACAGTTTGAGCTTTTTCTTCTAAAAATCCACCTTTCCAGAAATAAGTCTCTCACTGTTGCCGCTTGCTAAAGACCCCCCTCAGCCCCCAGTTGTGCCCTGGACACCATATGTAAATTGCTTGCCCCCCATCTATCCTCAGAGTTCGTACTGCTTGGTGACCTAAACTGGGATATGCTTAACACCCCGGCCGTCCTACAATCTAAACTAGATGCCCTCAATCTCACACAAATGATAAAGGAACCTACCAGGTACAACCCTAAATCCATAAACATGGGCACCCTCATAGATATCATCCTGACTAATTTACTTTCTAAATACACCTCCGCTGTCTTCAACCAGGATCTCAGCGATCACTGCCTCATTGCCTGCGTCCGTAATGGGTCCGCAGTCAAACGACCACCCCTCATCACTGTCAAACATTCCTTAAACACTTCAGTGAGCATGCCTTTCTAATTGACCTGGCCCGGGTATCCTGGATGGATATTGACCTCATTCCATCAATAGAGGATGCCTGGATGTTCTTCAAAAGTGCTTTCCTCTCCATCTTAAATAAGCATGCCCCATTCAAAAATTTCAGAACTAAGAACAGATATAGCCCCTGGTTCACCCCAGACTTGACTGCCCTTGACCAGCACAAAAACATCCTGTGGCGTACTGCATTAGCATCGAACAGCCCCCGCGATATGCAACTTTTCAGGGAAGTCAGGAACCAATATACCCAATCAGTTAGGAAAGCAAAGGCCAGCTTTTTCAAACAGAAATGTGCATCCTGTAGCACTAACTCCAAAGGGTTTTGCGACACTGTAAAGTCCATGGAGAATAAGAGCACCTCCTCCCAGCTACCCACTGCACTGAGGCTAGGAAACACTGTCACCACCGATAAATCTACGATAATCGAGAATTTCAATAAGCATTTTGCTACGTCTGGCCATGCTTTCCACCTGGCTACAGTTATGGGGGTGCCACAGGGTTCAATTCTCGGGCCGACTCTATTCTCTGTGTACATCAGTGATGTCGCTCTTGCTGCTGGTGTCTCTCAGATCCACCTCTACGCAGACGACACCATTTTGTATACATCTGGCCCTTCATTGGACACTGTGTTAACAAACCTCCAAGCGAGCTTCAATGCCATACAACACTCCTTCCGTGGCCTCCAACTGCTCTTAAATGCTAGTAAAACTAAATGCATGCTTTTCAATCGAACGATGCTTGCACCCGTCTGCCCGACTAGAATCACTACTCTCGGCGGGTCTGACTTAGAATATGTGGACAACTACAAATACCTAGGTGTCTGGTTAGACCGTAAACTCTCCTTCCAGACTCATATTAAGCATCTCCAATCCAAAGTTAAATCTAGAATCGGCTTCCTATTTCGCAACAAAGCCTCCTTCACTCATGCTGTCAAACATGCCCTCGTAAAACGGACTATCCTACCGATCCTTGACTTCGGCGATGTCATTTACAAAATAGCTTCCAACACTCTACTCAGCAAATTGGATGTAGTCTATCAGAGTGCCATCCGTTTTGTCACCAAAACCCCATATACTACCCACCATTTTGACCTGTACGCTCTCGTTGGCTTGCCCTCACTACATATTCGTCGCCAAACCCACTGGCTCCAGGTCATCTATAAATCACTTCTAGGGAAATCCCCGCCTTACCTTAGCTCATTTCCATTGTGGTCACTATTTTAAATAAATGCATATAGAATGACATAGATACAGACACATTACATAGATACAGACACATTATACAGACACAGACACATTATATAGATACAGACACATTACATAGATAAACACACATTACAGAGATACAGACACATTACAGAGATACAGACACATTACAGAGATACAGACACATTACAGAGATACAGACACATTACAGAGATACAGACACATTACAGAGATACAGACATATTACAGAGATACAGACATATTACATAGATACAGACACATTACAGAGATACAGACACATTACAGAGATACAGACACATTATATAGAAACAGACACATTACATAAATACAGACACATTACAGACATACAGACACATTACAGAGATACAGACACATTACATAGATACAGACACATTACAGAGATACAGACACATTACAGAGATACAGACACATTACAGAGATACAGACACATTACAGAGATACAGACACATTACATAGATACAGACACATTACAGACACATTACATAGATACAGACACATTACAGAGATACAGACACATTACAGTTATACAGACACATTACAGAGATACAGACACATTACAGAGACACAGACACATTACAGAGATACAGACACATTACAGAGATACAGACACATTACAGAGATACAGACACATTACAGAGATACAGACACATTACAGAGATACAGACACATTACATAGATACAGACACATTACAGACACATTACAGAGATACAGACACATTACAGAGATACAGACACATTACAGAGATACAGACACATTACATAGATACAGACACATTACAGACACATTACAGAGATACAGACACATCACATAGATACATACACATTACAGACATATTACATAGATACAGACACATTACAGAGATACAGACACATTACATAGATACAGACACATTACATAGATACAGACACATTATAGAGATAGACACAATACATAGATACAGACACATTACAGAGATACAGACACATTACAGAGATACAGACACATTACATAGATACAGACACATTACAGAGATACATACACATTACAGAGATACAGACACATTACAGAGATACAGACACATTACATAGATACAGACACATTACAGAGATACAGACACATTACAGAGATACAGACACATTACAGAGATACAGACACATTACAGAGATACAGACACATTACATAGATACAGACACATTATATAGACACAGACACATTATATAGATACAGACACATTACAGAGATACAGACACATTATATAGACACAGACACATTATATAGACACAGACAATAAAAGGTTACACTGTCCACACATTAGCCAGCTGTTGACATTCTCTTTAAAAGTCGTTATGGTTGGTTTAGCTTTGAGTTGCTGTGGTAGTTTTGTTCCACTCAACAGAGCCGGTAAATAAAAATGTGTTCTTACCAGATAGACTCTTATATTTAAAACAGTGAATATTAGAATCTCTGGTTCTGGTGTTATGCTGGTGGACAAATATAACTAATAAAAAATGTTGGATAGGTACCTGATAATTCTATGGACATTTTTTGCAGACGCTCTTATCCAGAGCCACTTACAGTTAGTGAGTGCATACATTTTTCATACTGCCCCCCGCCGTGGGAATCGAACCCACAACCCTGGCATCGCAAACGCCATGCTCTACCAACTGAGCTACAGGGGACCAGACCATGTATAATTAATACTACTCTTTTTCCCCACAGATAGCCATCCTAGCCGCTTAAAACACTTGACCTCCAGATGAGTGTGAGGGGGGAATTTTAAGTACAACCTTCACCAGCTTGTTTTGGCTGGTAGCTTATTCTTTAGATGTTTGGGGTCTGCTGGTAAACTATGATGTGCAGGCATAATCGAATTGACACTGGACTAGCGCACTTGCTACAGTCTTTATAGTGTCTTTAGCTAGGTTTCCATCCAATTTGTGACAGATTTTCGTCAGAATATTCTAAAATCTGTATAAAAACAATACGCACATTTTTCCATTAGAGTTGTGTGTCACAGCGACGTGTACGCGGTAGGCGAAGTCAAGAGCAGAACACCGAGCTACTGGCAGATACTTTACTGGATGCAGTGCAAATACAAAGTACAAAGGCAACCTCAATCAGAGAGGAAATAATATGACCCGCACACATGGGCACCTGCCGCAAAGACCAAAACAATTACGCACAATACACAATGAGAAACAGAGGGTTATAAAGGGAACACAATAAATCATAATGGGAAACAGGTGTAAACAATCAAGACCAAACAAGACAAACACAGAAACATCAATCGGCAGCAGCTAGTACTCCGGGGACGACAAACGCCGAAGCCTGCTCGAGCAAGGAGGAGGAGCAGTCTCGGCTGAATCCGTGACAGTACCCCCCCCCCTTGACGCGCGGATCCAGCCGTGCGCCGACCCCGGCCTCGGGGACGGCCAGGAGGACGCGGAGCAGGGCAAGTCAGATGACTCCGGTGGAAATCCCTCAACATGGAGGGATCTAGGATGTCCCTCCTAGGGACCCAGCACCGTTCCTCCGGACCGTAGCCCTCCCACTCCACGAGATACTGCAGCCCCCCCATCCAACGCCTCGAATCCAAGATGGAACGGACTGAGTACGCCGGAGCCCCCTCAATGTCCAGCGGGGGCGGAGGAGCCTCTCGTACCTCACTCTCCTGGAGTGGACCAGCTACTACCGGCCTGAGGAGAGACACATGGAATGAGGGGTTAATGCGGTAATTAATGGGCAGTTGTAACCTATAACATACCTCGTTCAATCTCCTCAATACTTTAAATGGCCCCACAAACCGCCGACCCAGCTTCCGGCAGGGCAGGCGAAGGGGCAGGTTTCGGGTCGAGAGCCAGACCCGATCTCCCGGTGCATACACCGGAGCCTCACTGCAGTGGCGATCGGTGCTCGCCTTTTGCCGCCTGATCGCTCGCTGTAGATGGACATGCGCAGTGTTCCAGGTTTCCTCCGAGCGCCGGAACCACTCGTCCACCGCAGGGGCTTCGATCTGGCTCTGATGCCAAGGTGCCAGGACCGGCTGATAACCTAGCACACACTGAAAAGGCGTAAGGTTAGTTGAGGAGTGGCGAAGAGAGTTCTGGGCAATCTCTGCCCAAGGGATATAACCCGACCACTCCTCCTGCCGGTCCTGGCAATAGGACCTCAGAAACCTACCCACATCCTGGTTCACTCTCTCCACCTGCCCATTACTCTCGGGGTGAAACCCTGAGGTAAGGCTAATCGAGACCCCCAAGCATTCCATAAACGCCCTCCAGACTCTAGAGGTGAACTGGGGACCCCGATCAGACACTATATCCTCAGGTACCCCGTAGTGCCGGAAGACGTGTGTAAACAGGGCGTCAGCAGTTTGTAGGGCTGTAGGGAGACATGGCATAGGAATGAGACGGCAGGCCTTTGAAAGCCGATCCACAACGACCAAGATCGTCGTATTCCCCTGGGAGGGGGGAAGGTCCGTGACGAAATCCACCGAGAGGTGAGACCACGGTCGTTGTGGAAGGGGTAGGGGTTGTAATTTCCCTCTGGGTATGTGTCTAGGCGCCTTACACTGAGCGCACACAGAGCAGGAGGAAACATAAACCCTCACGTCCTTAGCCAAAGTGGGCCACCAGTACTTTCCACTAAGGCAGTGCACTGTCCGTCCAATACCAGGATGGCCAGAGGAAGGTGACATGTGAGCCCAATATATTAATCGATCACGAACCTCGAGTGGCACGTACTTCCAACCCTCTGGACACTGTGGGGGAGTAGGATCGGTATGTAACGCCCGCTCGATGTCCGCATCAACCTCAGACAAGACTCCGGAAGTATGGGAGTAGGCTCAATGGACCTCTCCTCTGTGTCATATAGTCAGGATAGGGCGTCTGCCTTAGCGTTCTGTGACCCTGGTCTATAGGTGAGCGTAAATACAAATTGGGTGAAAAACATAGCCCACCTAGCCTGGCGAGGGTTCAGCCTCCTCGCCGCCCGGATGTACTCCAGGTTACGATGGTCAGTCAAAATGAGAAAAGGGTGTTTAGCCCCCTCAAGCCAATGCCTCCACACCTTCAGGGCTTGCAGGGAGGTAATGGGAGCTGCTACCTGCCCAAAGCCAAGGTTAACCTCTGGTAGTAATTGGCAAAACCCAAGAACCGCTGCACCTCCTTCACCGTGGAGGGAGTCGGCCAATTGCGCACGGCTGAAACACGGTCAATCTCCATCTCCACCCCTGACGCGGACAACCGGTGTCCCAGGAAGGAGATGGACTCCTGGAAGAACAGACATTTCTCCGCCTTTGCATACAGGTCATGCTCCAACAGTCTACCAAGCACCCGACGAACCAGGGACACATGCTCTGCGCGGGTAGCGGAGTATATTAGAATGTCATCAATATACACCACTACACCCTGTCCATGCATATCCCGGAAAATCTCATCCACAAACGATTGGAAGACTGAAGGAGCATTCATTAAACCGTATGGCATGACGAGGTACTCATAGTGACCTGAGGTGGTACTGAATGCTGTCTTCCACTCATCTCCCTCCCTAATGCGCACCAGGTTGTACGCGCTCCTGAGATCCAATTTTGTGAAGAATCGCGCCCCGTGTAATGACTCCGTCATATTAGCAATCAGAGGGAGAGGATAGCTGTATTTAATTGTAATCTGATTGAGACCACGGTAATCAATACACGGGCGTAAATCCCCATCTTTCTTCTTCACAAAAAAGAAACTCGAGGACGCAGGGGAAGTGGACGGCCGGATGTATCCCTGTCTCAGCGATTCGGCGACATATGTTTCCATAGCCGCCGTCTCCACCTGAGACAGAGGATACACATGGCTACGGGGAAGCGCAGCACCTACTTGGAGGTTTATCGCACAATCGCCCTGTCGATGGGGTGGTAATTGAGTCGCCTTATTTTTACTGAAGGCGAGAGCCAAATCGGCATATTCAGGTGGAATGTGCATGGTGGGAACTTGGTTCGGACTTTCCACCGTCGTGGCCCCTATGGAAACACCCACACACCTCCCGACACACTGATCAGACCATCCCTTGAGAGCCCTCTGTTGCCATGAAATGTTGGGGTCATGAGACGTCACCCAGGGAAGCCCCAACACCACGGGAAACGCAGGAGAGTCAATCAAATACAACCGAATTATGTCCTCATGGCCCTCCTGCGTTTTCATCCTGAGCAGCGCCGTGACCTCCCTAATCAACTCAGACCCCAAAGGGCGACTATCTAGGGCATGGATAGGGAAGGGCAAATCCACTGGAACTATAGGAATCCCTAACTTATGGGTGAAATGGCGATAGATAAAATTCCCAGCTGCGCCTGAATCGACTAGCGCCTTATGCTGGGAATGAGGAGAAACCTCGGGAAACACACAACTTTAATACACATATGCGCAACAGGGAGCTCTGGGTGAGTTGGGCGCCTTACTCACCTGGAATGACTCATCAGTGCGCAGTGGCGGGTGAACTCCGCATCGTTGACTGTAGCGGCGTCTATTCCCCCCCCCCCCACTCGGCGTTGGCCCACTCCAGCACCTTGCCGGACAGACAGGAGATGAGGGCGGACATTTTGTTATTCAACATGTACTTTACTCACCTAAAAAGGTTGGATGGAAACCATACATACATACATAAACACATATATATACACATATACACATATATATACACATATACACATATATATACACATATACACATATATACACATAGTAGTGTGGTTGATGGTTGACCTGGTTTTCATTTTGAGGATGCTGGAATTCTATTTTGGACGAATGTGTACATGCCTACAGGAGACTTTTGAAGTAGACTAATCAGATTAAAACATTGTGACTGGTTGTGATTATGCCACATATAAAAGGTCATCCATTTTAAAAGTTAAATGACAAATATTTAGGCTATATTGAAGCGTTGGGTTCTAGGTGCGTGAGGAATATGAAAATGTATGCACTCACTAACTGTAAGTCGCTCTGGATAAGAGCGTCTGCTAAATGACTAAAAATGTCAATGTAAAATGAATAGCCATTCGGATTTGGAGAGGAGGCAGAGCGTGCACGAAGCTTTTCTGAGTAACTGGGACTGCCGCGGGGGATACAGTTCCTTCAGAAGGTATTCACACCCCTTGACTTTTCCCAAATGTTGTTGTGTTACAGCCTGAATTTAAAATGGATTAAATTGAGATTTTGTGTCTCTGGCCTACGCGCGATACCCCATAATGTCAAAGTGGAATTATTATATTATTATTATGTTCTTAGAAAGTTTTACAAATTAATTAAAAATGAAAAGCTGAAATGTCTTGAGTCAATAAGTATTCAACCCCTTTGTTATGGCAAGCTTCAATAAGTTCAGTAGTAAAAATGTGCTTAACAAGTCACATAATAAGGTGCATGGACTTTGTGTGCAATAATAGTGTTTAACATGATTTTTTTATGACTACCTCATCTCTGTACCCCACACATACAATTATCTGTAAGGTCCCTCAGTCGATCAGTGAATTTCAAACGCAGATTAAACCACAAAGACCAGGGAGGTTTTCCAATGACTCGCAAAAGAAGGGCACCTATTGGTAGATGGGTAAATATACGAAGAGCAGAAGTTGAATATCCCTTTGAGCATTGTGAAGTTTTTAATTACACTTTGGATGGTGTATCAATACACCCAGTCACTACAAAGATACAGGCGTCCTTCCTAACTCAGTTGCTGGAGAGGAAGGAAACCGCGCAAGGATTTCACCAATGGTGACTTTAAAACATTTACAGAGTTTAATGGCTGTGATAGGAGAAAATCGGGGATGGATCAACAACATTGTAGTTACTCCACAATACTAATCTAAATGACAGAGTGAAAAGAAGGAAGCCTGTACAGAATAAAAAATATTCCAAAAACATGCATCCTGTTTGCAATAAGGCACTAAAATAAAACTGCAAAAAAATGTGGCAAAGAAATTAACTTTATGTCCTGAATACAAAAGCGTTATGTTTGGGGCAAATCCAACACAACACATCACTGAGTACCACTATTCATATTTTCAAGCATAGTGGTGGCTGCAGCATGTTATGGGTATGCTTGTCATCTGCAAGGACCAGGGAGTTCTTTTCAGGACAAAAATAAATGGAATAGAGCTAAGCACAGGCAAAATCCTAGAGGAAAACCTTGTTCAGTCTGCTTTCCAACAGACACTGGGAGACAAATTAATCTTTCAGCAGGACAATAACCTAAAACACAAGGCCAAATATACACTGGAGTTGCTTGCCAAGATAACATAGAATGTTCCTGAGTGGCCTAGTTACAATTTGGACTTAAATTGGCTTGAAAATCTTTGGCAAGACTTGAAAATGGCTGTCTAGCACTGATCAACAACCAATTTGACAGAGCTTGAAGAATTTAAAAAAATAATGGGGCAAATATTTTACAATCCAGATGTGCAAAGCTCTTAGAGACTTACCCAGAAAGACTCACAGCTGTAATCTCTGCCAAATGTGATTCTAACATGTATTGTCTCAGAGGTGTGAATACTTACATACTTAAATGTGATATTTCTGTACTTCATTTTCAATAGATTTGCTAAAAAGTCTAAAAACATGTTTTCACTTTGTCATTATGAGGTATTGTGTATAGCTAGGTGAGATAGTTGAGAAGAACATATATTTAATGCATTTTCAATTCAGGCTGTTACACAACAAAATGTGGAATAAGTCAAGAGGTATGAATACTTTCCGAAGGCCCTGTACGTGGCCACATTATCACAGGACGACTTGGGAATGGAATAAGTCAAGAGGTATGAATACTTTCCGAAGGCCCTGTACGTGGCCACATTATCACAGGACGACTTGTGAGAATGATGGTCTGTAACAGACGGTATCAGAAGTCAAAATACAGCCACACTGGTCTGCTACCGTACCTATGTAGACCTAAACTGTCCAGAGTAGACCCACAACATTGTATAATTGTGTAACTGCCTTAATTTTGCTGGACCCCAGGAAGAGTAGCTGCTGCCGTGGCAGGAACCAACGGGGATCCTTAATAAATACAAAAATACAATATTCAAATCACAGGGTTTTTGAGCTGCTATTAAAATGACATTTTCCCTAGAGTAGAATTTTGAAATCGCTTGAAAACAATAATGCAATTATTCATTGCATTGTGTGTTGTCGTAGGCTAGTCTAGGGAGGATAATTCTATTGTCCCTAAACAAGATCAATAGGGGAGGATTTTGAGCTGCGTGTCTCATGTATTCACTGATGCACCTGGCCTCTCCGCTGCCTATCAGCTATTCCTATTTGTTCTTGTGGATTAATATTGAAAAGTGATGCAGCTATTTAATGCTTTTATGTGTGGTATGATTGTTAGTTAGCCTATTGCAGATCTGGACACACGATCCAACCACCACTATTGTCACTGTGAATGGTGGATAGCGGGCAGGCTAGACAGTTAGACTGGTAGACTATATTGATCTGTGGTATAAATAAAGGTTAGCGTGCGGAAAAGCGTAGGGAAGTACCAAAACACCTTGATATAGGGGAGGAGCATGCAAGCAGATGAGGATGTCTGTCTAGGATGGAAGATATCATTATATAGTAAAACCTAAAGAAGACTGAATGTAAACCAGGGAAAAACCACATTACCCTTCCCTGTGACCAATAAAAACACACTACCCTCCCCTGTGACCAATAAAACCACACTACCCTTTCCTGTGACCAATAAAAACACACTACCCTTCCCTGTGACCAATAAAAACACACTACCTTCCCCTGTGACCAATAAAACCACACTACCCTTTCCTGTGACCAATAAAACCACACTACCCTTCCCTGTGACCAATAAAAACACACTACCCTTCCCTGTGACCAATAAAAACACACTACCCTTCCCTGTGACCAATAAAAACACACTACCCTTCCCTGTGACCAATAAAAACACACTACCTTCCCCTGTGACCAATAAAAACACACTACCCTCCCCTGTGACCAATAAAAACACACTACCCTCCCCTGTGACCAATAAAACCACACTACCCTTCCCTGTGACCAATAAAAACACACTACCCTTCCCTGTGACCAATAAAAACACACTACCCTTCCCTGTGACCAATAAAAACACACTACCCTCCCCTGTGACCAATAAAACCACACTACCCTTCCCTGTGACCAATAAAAACACACTACCCTTCCCTGTGACCAATAAAAACACACTACCCTCACCCTTAACCTACATTCAGAATGACTGGAAGAACCATTTCAGTAACGTGTGCAATAAATGTAACTAAATGATTGGATAAGTTTAGAAAAATCTATGTTATTTATCTTTGTGTAGCATAATATTCATCAATCAATGTACAAGACACAGATATTAAAAACAATCCTAAAAAAATTATCTACCTGCATAGTATGCTGGGAAATATGATAAAGATGGGGTTGGTTTTGATGGGACTGTTTTGCTCTCCACAGTGTAGAACAGTACGTCTGGTTATTAACACCAACACTGGTTATTAACATCAACACTGGGGTTCTTTTACACCACTGAGTGTTCATTTGCTGTGTAGGTATCACCAGCAGTAGTATTCTCCTGGTTTGCTAGAGTTTAGTGCAGTGGCCTGATTATAACAAAAAATAAACACATTATATTAAATATTAATAATATTAATAATAATATATAATATTAAATAAACAAAACAAAAACAGAGGAACAAATAAAAAGCATTACCAAGAAAAATAACGAAGAAATCCAAGATTGTCTGTTTTCCAGAAAGGCAGTGCAATGGTGTTGCTCACTAATGCTGTGTGTGTGTGTGTGTGTGTGTGTGTGTGTGTGTGTGTGTGTGTGTGTGTGTGTGTGTGTGTGTGTGTGTGTGTGTGTGTGTGTGTGTGTGTGTGTGTGTGTGTGTGTGTGTGTGTGTGTGTGTGTGTGTGCGTGCGTGCGTGTGTGTGTGTGAACAAATATAAACGCACTGCGTAGATGTAATTAACTTTTCTATTAACACACACTGCCCCCGGAGGCGCGTTGGCGCGTTAGAGAGACGACACAGACTGCTACACCAGCCAGGTCCTCAACATCCAGTTTCAGCATTTATTTGCCACAGGATACAACAAATGTAAAACATTGAAATTCTTACCTTGAGACCTCTTTCCCACAATGCACTGATAATAATAATAATAATAATAATAATAATAATAATAATAATAATAATAATAATCATCATCATCATCATCTAAAATAGAAAACAAAATAAAAACTACACAATAACTAAGATGTGAGTTAAAGACACAGGAATGCTGGAGTGGTTGTATATACAGGACAGTACCTTATTCAATGTTCAGGGGTACTGGAGTGGTTGTATATACAGGTCAGTGTCAGTAGTGTTTATTCAATGTGCAGGGGGTACTGGAGTGGTTGAATATACAGGAAAGTGGCAGTACCTTATTCAATGTGCAGGGGTACTGGAGTGGTTGAGGTGGGTTTTTATACATAAAAAAGTGACTGGTAGCAGAAAATATTTCAGTTGTTTTATTTGATGACTTTATTATTTCATTCCAAGTCCTCATCTCTACAGAGCTGCTGCCTGTGCTGTCTGACTAAATCACTATTGTAGTAGTTATTCAGAGTAAATAAGGCAGACTTTAATGACTGCTGAATACCAACTATCAATCACGTAGATCATGTCTTTTCTATCAGGTGCAGATACCTCGAGAAGCAACTTCTTTCAATCCCTCTCCATCGTGCCTTCTTCTGTCTCTTCACTCCATCATGTCCCTTGTCTGCTCGACACTAACATGTCGTAGCCGGTGTAAAAAATCAAATCAAATCAAATCAAATTTTATTGGTCACATGCGCCGAATACAACAGGTGCAGACATTACAGTGAAATGCTTACTTACAGCCCTTAACCAACAGTGCATTTATTTTAAACAAAAAAGTAAGAATAAAACAACAACAAAAAAGTGTTGAGAAAAAAAGAGCAGAAGTAAAAAATAAAGTGACAGTAGGGAGGCTATATATACAATAGAATAAAGTGACAGTAGGGAGGCTATATATACAGGGGGGTACCGTTGCATAGTCAATGTGCGGGGGCACCGGCTAGTTGAGGTAATATGTACATGTGGGTAAACACTGGGCCCGCAATGGATTATGGTCATTGTAGTTAATTACCCTGTTTTCTGCAATAAACTATGTAGAAGTTTTTCTTGTTGGAAACTACAACTCGCTACTACATCACACAGTTCAGGCTTGATCTGATTCATCTCTGTCACGATCGTCGTAGAGAGTAGACCAATGCGCAGCGTTGGTTGCGAACATACTTAACTTTATTATCTTAAGTGATAATATAACAACAAAACAATAAACGAAACGTGCAGTCCTACGGTTAACACAGAAACAACCAAACGGAAACAAGATCCCACAAACACTAAGGGAAACAGACTGTTTAAATATGGCTCCCAATCAGAGACAACCAGCAACAGCTGACACTCGTTGCCTCTGATTGGGAGCCACTCTGGCCAACATAGAAATACCACAACTAGAACTCCCACACAGAACATAAACACATAGAATCTACACACCCTGGCTCAACATACAGAGTCCCCAGAGCCAGGGTGTGACAATCTCTAGAGAAACTATTCAATATGCGCATTGAGCTCACAACATTTTTTTTAATAAGGAAATGGAATTCAAATAATTGAACTAATGTCAATTAGTTGTTAAAAAAATGAAAAATAACCAACATTTCGGAAAATTGCTCAGCACTACAAATTCATTAACATTTATTATGCTTGTTGTCAAACCCAGACAGCGCTAGTCAAACCCAAACAGCGCTAGTCAAACCCAGACAGCGCTAGTCAAACCCAGACAGTGCTAGTCAAACCCAGACAGTGCTAGTCAAACCCAGACAGTGCTAGTCAAACCCAGACAGCGCTAGTCAAACCCAGACAGCGCTAGTCAAACCCAGACAGTGCTAGTCAAACCCAGACAGCGCTAGTCAAACCCAGACAGTGCTAGTCAAACACAGACAGCGCTAGTCAAACCCAAACAGCGCTAGTCAAACCCAGACAGCGCTAGTCAAACCCAGACAGTGCTAGTCAAACCCAGACAGCGCTAGTCAAACCCAGACAGCGCTAGTCAAACCCGGACAGCGCTAGTCAAACCCAGACAGCGCTAGTCAAACCCAGACAGCGCTAGTCAAACCCAGACAGCGCTAGTCAAACCCAGACAGCGCTAGTCAAACCCAGACAGTGCTAGTCAAACCCAGACAGCGCTAGTCAAACCCAGACAGCGCTAATCAAACCCAGACAGTGCTAGTCAAACCCAGACAGCGCTAGTCAAACCCAGACAGTGCTAGTCAAACCAAGACAGTGCTAGTCAAACCAAGACAGTGCTAGTCAAACCCAGACTGTGCTAGTCAAACCCAGACAGTGCTAGTCAAACCCAGACAGTGCTAGTCAAACACAGACAGTGCTAGTCAAACCCAGACAGCGCTAGTCAAACCCAGACAGCGCTAGTCAAACCCAGACAGCGCTAGTCAAACCAAGACAGTGCTAGTCAAACCCAGACAGCGCTAGTCAAACCCAGACAGCGCTAGTCAAACCCAGACAGCGCTAGTCAAACCCAGACAGCGCTAGTCAAACCCAGACAGCGCTAGTCAAACCCAGACCATGATGTCAGCGCACCATCAGCCTGTAATAACTGTTAGCTGTCCACACACACACACACACACACACACACACACACACACACACACACACACACACACACACAGAGACACACACACACACACACACACAGACACAGACACACAGAGACACACACACACACACACACACACAGACACAGAAACAGACACAGTTTGGTTAGTGGGAAATCAAAGCATCAAATCAAAAGCACAGCAGGAATGCTGGCCCATGTTGACTCCAATGCTACCCACAGTTGTGTCAAGTTGGCTGGATGTCCTTTGGGTTGGTGGGACCATTATTGATACACACAGGAAACTGTTGAGCGTGAAAAACCCAACAGCGTTGCATTTCTTGATACAAGCCAGTGCGCCTGGCACCTACTACAATACACCATTCATAGGTACTTCAATATTTTGTCTTGCCCATTACATCAATAATGGATCATAGCGTTCACCTGGGTTTACCTGGTCAGTCTATGTCATGGAAAGAGCAGGTGTTCTTAATGTTTTACATTTACATTTTACATTTTAGTCATTTAGCAGACGCTCTTATCCAGAGCGACTTACAGTTAGTGAGTGCATTCATTATTTTTTTTTTATATATTTTTTTTTCTGTATTTTTTTTCATACTGGCCCCCCGTGGGAATCGAACCCACAACCCTGGCGTTGCAAACTGCTCTACCAACTGAGCTACATCCCTGCCGGCCATTCCCTCCCCTCCTCCCCTACCCTGGACGAATTGTGCGCCGTCGCATGGGTCTCCCGGTCGCGGCCGGCTAAGACAGAGCCTGGATTCGAACCAGGATCTCTAGTGGCACACTGCGCCACTCGGTGTGGATGTACAGTCGGAAAGTATTCAGACCCCTTGACTTTTTCCACATTTTGTTATTTCGTTACAGCCTTATTCTAAAATGGATTTAATTGTTTCCCCCCCCCCCCTCACATAATACCCCATAATGATAAAGCTAGAAATGTTTGCTAATGTATTCAAAATAAAAAACTGAAACATCTCATTTGTGACCGACCGTCTCGATTCGGTCTTACGTAGCAAAATTTGAAATTGTGTTTTTTACGTTGGATAAAAGCAGAGATACAGAGCGACAACATGGTATATCAGCACTGCATTTAAGGGAACAGTGGGAAAGTAATTCTGCTTTGAAAGCTGATAAACTTGTAACCCCACTTTTAAGAAAATGGCCTTTGAATGTTTTGGTACCTACTGGAGAGCTCTTCTTTGTCTACACCCATTCAGCATCGTTCACACCCTCTTAAGCTTTAGCCCCACCCATCTCTTTAAGGATTGATTCGAGCGTTCTGACCTAACAACAGCAGTCAAGCACCCAAGCTAACTGGCTAACGTTGGCTAGCTTGCTAGCTACTGTCTAGTAGCTACTGCTAGCTACTAGACACAAATTAGAGAATAGCTTATTGACCATTTTACTCACCCTAGCAGAGCTGGTTAGGCTGTTTTTATGTTATCCAAAGCGTTGGTGACTGCAACTGTGCTGCTGGCAACGATTTACGCTTTTTTTGCCAACGTTTACTGACACCGGCCATATTCAACGGGTGTTGAGCGTTCGTAAATTTGTCAGTTATTCTGCACTCTGGCACACTCAGACAAGAGTGCTCTGAAATCGGAGTAGATAGCCAGAGCAAATTTACCAGCTACGTCTATCAACAGTTGTTGTAGTGACATCATTAACATTCTGTTGAAATGGTTACTTGAATAATGGAGTCTTTTGTTAAGACATGTTAGCTAGCTAGCTAGGTAAACAATGAACCATAATCCCAACTCATGACGTTACTACCCTGCATGAATCTGCAGGTAGCTAACCAACCAGGTTCAATGTTAGCTAGCTAACATTAGGCTATAACTAGCAAAGCAAATGGCTCTGAGATACGAATAAGAAGATCATACACGTAACGTTAGCTAGTGAGCTAGCAAGCTAACGTTAGCTAGCTAGCAAACAGTACACTTTAACTTGAAATGAAAATGACTTTCTGTCTAAATTAGAAACGTGTAATATCTGAAAATGTAGCTAGCTAGACTATCTTACCCGTATACATAATGGCTGGACGCTTCTCCCTGTCAAGGGTGCCATGGTTGCCCTTAGTTTGAAGATGTAATCCAGAGACAGGTGTTTTCTCCATCTCATTAGCTATCATACTCTAATTCCACTGATTTCAAAACTCGGTCCTCCAGAAAGTGGAGAGCAACACTTATGCAGTTCTACTATGCGATATATATTTTTTAAAAGCAACGTTAGACAGGCTTACCTACACATACTGAGCAGCTCAAATAGACAGAAGCGTGCTATTTGGCAGACCAATCCGAACTCATCTCTCGGCATGTCCAGCCCACTCATTATCTCAGCCAATCATAACTAGCGGGATGGTTGCTGTCTTTTTCTGTGGCTAAACCAACTAGGCTCGTAATTTAACAATTTTATTCGTATTTACCGATGGCATACAAGTTTGTTATTAAGGCACATGAAAGCTCACATGTTCCAGAAGGCATTTCTGCTAAGAAATGCATTTTGATAAAAAAAAAAAAAAAAGTTTATGTTCAAATGGCGCTCCAGTGAAGTAGTGACATTTTCATGGTAGGACAACACATCTGTTAACACCAGAACATTCTCTCTCCCATCACTAGCTGGGTCAGTGAAATAGAAAGACACATCTGGATTCAGAATGTCAGGATATGGTGCATATTCACAAATTCCAAATACAGTGCATTCGGAAAGTATTCAGACCCCTTGACTTTTTCCACATTTTGTTAAGTTAAAGCCTTATTCTAAAATAGATTAAATTGTTTTTTTCCCCCTTATCAATCTACACACAATACCCCATAATGACAAAGCAAAAACAGATTTTTAAACACTTTTGCAAATTTATAAAA
>CM072239.1:51688372-51740872 GCA_036851935.1 Coregonus suidteri | reverse complement strand
AAAAGAGTAGATTTTTCAGGGTGTTTGACGTTGGGGTGAGTTGGTTTTAGTCATCAGCTGTTAGATTTAGCTCAGCACAAATATCTTTCAGCCCATCAGACACTGGCATGAACCAGTCCAGATTAAAGATCACCCACTATTAATAATTTATATGTATCATAGTTCGAAAGCAATGTCAGACAATTAGTTAAGACTATGTTTGAGAAGCAATAAAACACATTTTAGAAATCAAAACTTCTGGCATTTACATGAATCAATCCAAGGCCCCAGCTGCGGGATTTCAGATCAGACGGAGTCTCTAATACCAACATCCCCCAGTTTAGAAAATACCATAGGGTTGGCTTGAATTTAAATAGATACAAGAACTGGAACTAAACCATCAGGCATATGCCTCGAAACGAGGACGTGGATTTAAAACAGGAGTCAATGAGGAATTAATTACCTGTTGCAGGCAAGGACTGATATCGTTTTTTTGTTGTTGTTGTTGTAATTCTTTGATACTAGCACTCAGCATCCTAGCTACTCTCCTGTTCGGGTGCAAGCCGTTCCTTTTCAAGAACTGAGGACATTCCCAAAACAATTCTAAAATTGTCAGTAAAATCCTACGGTCTTTTCTGGGCCAAAGTTTTGACTTCATCCAAAGAGTCCAGCGAAAAATAGCCGGGATAAACGATCAACTCCACAGCTGTGGGTAGAAATAGGGCTGGAAAAGATAGTCCACTTGCCGGTAGCCTGTCCCTCAGATATTCTAAATCTCGTCTCAATTCCCGCCATTGCCGCAGCCTGATGTCGTTAGTACCGGCATGCGTGACCACCCATGTGCAGCTTCTGGGTTTCGGTCTAAGATGACCGGTAAGCTCCCGGGTAATGTTACGCACCCTGGCTCCAGGGAAGCAGAAAGTCTTTGCCACGGCAACCATCACATCCTGGACAATGGAACTCTTGATGATGGCTACCTTGGTATGAGTGGGTCGTGGATTCCCAGGTCACACAGGACCAGCTATCCTGGATGGCTGAGGTACGGCGGGGGTGGAAGGGGAGTCTGTGGGACGTGGTCTGGAGGGCTGCTCCAGGGGATTCCCAGGTCACACAGGACCAGCTATCCTGGATGGCTGAGGTACGGCGGGGGTGGAAGGGGAGTCTGTGGGACGTGGTCTGGAGGGCTGCTCCAGGGGATTCCCAGGTCACACAGGACCAGCTATCCTGGATGGCTGAGGTACGGCGGGGGTGGAGGGGGAGTCTGTGGGACGTGGTCTGGGGGGCTGCTCCAGGGGATGGCCAGCTCAGTAACCCAGAAGTTGAGTGGGAAGGACGGGGGGGGGGGGGGGGGGGGGGGGGAATGGGGGGCGGGATGTATTGGAATTATCCTTCTCTCCTACTTCTAACTCCATTCCAATTTGCTTCCGATGGTGTAAAGCAAAAACGCAGTAGATCTCCGGTTCGCGTCAGTGGGATGTGTTAATACGGGAAAGTGGTCCAAGGTAGTATCCTCAGTAACTACTGTAGAGGAGACCAGTCTCATCAGGTAGTATCCTTAGTAACTACTGTAGAGGAGACCAGTCTCATCAGGTAGTATCCTCAGTAACTACTGTAGAGGAGACCAGTCTCATCAGGTAGTATCCTCAGTAACTACTGTAGAGGAGACCAGTCTCATCAGGTAGTATCCTCAGTAACTACTGTAGAGGAGACCAGTCTCATCAGGTAGTATCCTCAGTAACTACTGTAGAGGAGACCAGTCTCATCAGGTAGTATCCTCAGTAACTACTGTAGAGGAGACCAGTCTCATCAGGTAGTATCAGTAACTACTGTAGAGGAGACCAGTCTCATCAGGTAGTATCCTCAGTAACTACTGTAGAGGAGACCAGTCTCATCAGGTAGTATCAGTAACTACTGTAGAGGAGACCAGTCTCATCAGGTAGTGTCCTCAGTAACTACTGTAGAGGAGACCAGTCTCATCAGGTAGTATCCTCAGTAACTACTGTAGAGGAGACCAGTCTCATCAGGTAGTATCCTCAGTAACTACTGTAGAGGAGACCAGTCTCATCAGGTAGTATCCTCAGTAACTACTGTAGAGGAGACCAGTCTCATCAGGTAGTATCCTCAGTAACTACTGTAGAGGAGCCCAGTCTCATCAGGTAGTATCAGTATCTACTGTAGAGGAGACCAGTCTCATCAGGTAGTATCCTCAGTAACTACTGTAGAGGAGCCCAGTCTCATCAGGTAGTATCAGTATCTACTGTAGAGGAGACCAGTCTCATCAGGTAGTATCCTCAGTAACTACTGTAGAGGAGACCAGTCTCATCAGGTAGTATCCTCAGTAACTACTGTAGAGGAGACCAGTCTCATCAGGTAGTATCAGTATCTACTGTAGAGGAGATCAGTCTCATCAGGTAGTATCAGTAACTACTGTAGAGGAGACCAGTCTCATCAGGTAGTATCCTCAGTAACTACTGTAGAGGAGACCAGTCTCATCAGGTAGTATCCTCAGTAACTACTGTAGAGGAGACCAGTCTCATCAGGTAGTATCCTCAGTAACTACTGTAGAGGAGACCAGTCTCATCAGGTAGTATCAGTAACTACTGTAGAGGAGACCAGTCTCATCAGGTAGTATCCTCAGTAACTACTGTAGAGGAGACCAGTCTCATCAGGTAGTATCCTCAGTAAACTACTGTAGAGGAGACCAGTCTCATCAGGTAGTATCAGTAACTACTGTAGAGGAGACCAGTCTCATCAGGTAGTATCAGTAACTACTGTAGAGGAGGAGACCAGTCTCATCAGGTAGTATCCTCAGTAAACTACTGTAGAGGAGACCAGTCTCATCAGGTAGTATCCTCAGTAACTACTGTAGAGGAGACCAGTCTCATCAGGTAGTATCCTCAGTAACTACTGTAGAGGAGACCAGTCTCATCAGGTAGTATCCTCAGTAACTACTGTAGAGGAGACCAGTCTCATCAGGTAGTATCCTCAGTAACTACTGTAGAGGAGACCAGTCTCATCAGGTAGTATCCTCAGTAACTACTGTAGAGGAGACCAGTCTCATCAGGTAGTATCCTCAGTAACTACTGTAGAGGAGACCAGTCTCATCAGGTAGTATCCTCAGTAACTACTGTAGAGGAGACCAGTCTCATCAGGTAGTATCCTCAGTAACTACTGTAGAGGAGACCAGTCTCATCAGGTAGTATCCTCAGTAACTACTGTAGAGGAGACCAGTCTCATCAGGTAGTATCAGTAACTACTGTAGAGGAGACCAGTCTCATCAGGTAGTATCCTCAGTAACTACTGTAGAGGAGACCAGTCTCATCAGGTAGTATCAGTAACTACTGTAGAGGAGACCAGTCTCATCAGGTAGTGTCCTCAGTAACTACTGTAGAGGAGACCAGTCTCATCAGGTAGTATCCTCAGTAACTACTGTAGAGGAGACCAGTCTCATCAGGTAGTATCCTCAGTAACTACTGTAGAGGAGACCAGTCTCATCAGGTAGTATCCTCAGTAACTACTGTAGAGGAGACCAGTCTCATCAGGTAGTATCCTCAGTAACTACTGTAGAGGAGACCAGTCTCATCAGGTAGTATCCTCAGTAACTACTGTAGAGGAGACCAGTCTCATCAGGTAGTATCCTCAGTAACTACTGT
The DNA here is from genome assembly GCA_036851935.1 of Coregonus suidteri. NCBI lineage: Eukaryota > Metazoa > Chordata > Actinopteri > Salmoniformes > Salmonidae > Coregonus > Coregonus suidteri. The sequence goes on along the minus strand of CM072239.1, from coordinate 51,737,240 downwards.
AGAGGAGACCAGTCTCATCAGGTAGTATCCTCAGTAACTACTGTAGAGGAGCCCAGTCTCATCAGGTAGTATCAGTATCTACTGTAGAGGAGACCAGTCTCATCAGGTAGTATCCTCAGTAACTACTGTAGAGGAGCCCAGTCTCATCAGGTAGTATCAGTATCTACTGTAGAGGAGACCAGTCTCATCAGGTAGTATCCTCAGTAACTACTGTAGAGGAGACCAGTCTCATCAGGTAGTATCCTCAGTAACTACTGTAGAGGAGACCAGTCTCATCAGGTAGTATCAGTATCTACTGTAGAGGAGATCAGTCTCATCAGGTAGTATCCTCAGTAACTACTGTAGAGGAGACCAGTCTCATCAGGTAGTATCCTCAGTAACTACTGTAGAGGAGACCAGTCTCATCAGGTAGTATCCTCAGTAACTACTGTAGAGGAGACCAGTCTCATCAGGTAGTATCAGTAACTACTGTAGAGGAGACCAGTCTCATCAGGTAGTATCCTCAGTAACTACTGTAGAGGAGACCAGTCTCATCAGGTAGTATCAGTAACTACTGTAGAGGAGACCAGTCTCATCAGGTAGTATCAGTAACTACTGTAGAGGAGACCAGTCTCATCAGGTAGTATCCTCAGTAACTACTGTAGAGGAGACCAGTCGCATCAGGTAGTATCCTCAGTAACTACTGTAGAGGAGACCAGTCTCATCAGGTAGTATCCTCAGTAACTACTGTAGAGGAGACCAGTCTCATCAGGTAGTATCCTCAGTAACTACTGTAGAGGAGACCAGTCTCATCAGGTAGTATCCTCAGTAACTACTGTAGAGGAGACCAGTCTCATCAGGTAGTATCCTCAGTAACTACTGTAGAGGGGACCATTCTCATCAGGTAGTATCCTCAGTAACTACTGTAGAGGAGACCAGTCTCATCAGGTAGTATCCTCAGTAACTACTGTAGAGGAGACCAGTCTCATCAGGTAGTATCAGTAACTACTGTAGAGGAGACCATTCTCATCAGGTAGTATCCTCAGTAACTACTGTAGAGGAGACCAGTCTCATCAGGTAGTATCCTCAGTAACTACTGTAGAGGAGACCAGTCTCATCAGGTAGAGACCAGTATCATCAGGTAGTATCCTCAGTAACTACTGTAGAGGAGACCAGTCTCATCAGGTAGTATCCTCAGTAACTACTGTAGAGGAGACCAGTCTCATCAGGTAGTATCAGTAACTACTGTAGAGGAGACCAGTCTCATCAGGTAGTAGTCCTCAGTAACTACTGTAGAGGAGACCAGTCTCATCAGGTAGTATCCTCAGTAACTACTGTAGAGGAGACCAGTCTCATCAGGTAGTATCAGTAACTACTGTAGAGGAGACCAGTCTCATCAGGTAGTATCCTCAGTAACTACTGTAGAGGAGACCAGTCTCATCAGGTAGTATCAGTAACTACTGTAGAGGAGACCAGTCTCATCAGGTAGTATCCTCAGTAACTACTGTAGAGGAGACCAGTCTCATCAGGTAGTATCCTCAGTAACTACTGTAGAGGAGACCAGTCTCATCAGGTAGTATCCTCAGTAACTACTGTAGAGGAGACCAGTCTCATCAGGTAGTATCCTCAGTAACTACTGTAGAGGAGACCAGTCTCATCAGGTAGTATCCTCAGTAACTACTGTAGAGGAGACCAGTCTCATCAGGTAGTATCCTCAGTAACTACTGTAGAGGAGACCAGTCTCATCAGGTAGTATCCTCAGTAACTACTGTAGAGGAGACCAGTCTCATCAGGTAGTATCAGTAACTACTGTAGAGGAGACCAGTCTCATCAGGTAGTATCCTCAGTAACTACTGTAGAGGAGACCAGTCTCATCAGGTAGTATCCTCAGTAACTACTGTAGAGGAGATCAGTCTCATCAGGTAGTATCCTCAGTAACTACTGTAGAGGAGACCAGTCTCATCAGGTAGTATCAGTAACTACTGTAGAGGAGACCAGTCTCATCAGGTAGTATCCTCAGTAACTACTGTAGAGGAGACCAGTCTCTTCAGGTAGTATCCTCAGTAACTACTGTAGAGGAGACCAGTCTCATCAGGTAGTATCCTCAGTAACTACTGTAGAGGAGACCAGTCTCATCAGGTAGTATCCTCACCCTCAGTAACTACTGTAGAGAAGACCAGTCTCATCAGGTAGTATCAGTAACTACTGTAGACGAGACCAGTCTCATCAGGTAGTATCCTCAGTAACTACTGTAGAGGAGACCAGTCTCATCAGGTAGTATCCTCAGTAACTACTGTAGAGGAGACCAGTCTCATCAGGTAGTATCCTCAGTAACTACTGTAGAGGAGACCAGTCTCATCAGGTAGTATCCTCAGTAACTACTGTAGAGGAGACCAGTCCCATCAGGTAGTATCCTCAGTAACTACTGTAGAAGAGACCAGTCTCATCAGGTAGTATCCTCAGTAACTACTGTAGAGGAGACCAGTCTCATCAGGTAGTATCCTCAGTAACTACTGTAGAGGAGACCAGTCTCATCAGGTAGTATCCTCAGTAACTACTGTAGAGGAGACCAGTCTCATCAGGTAGTATCCTCAGTAACTACTGTAGAGGAGACCAGTCTCATCAGGTAGTATCCTCAGTAACTACTGTAGAGGAGACCAGTCTCATCAGGTAGTATCCTCAGTAACTACTGTAGAGGAGACCAGTCTCATCAGGTAGTATCCTCAGTAACTACTGTAGAGGAGACCAGTCTCATCAGGTAGTATCAGTAACTACTGTAGAGGAGACCAGTCTCATAGAGCATCCTGGATTTTCTCCTCGGTCATTTAGAATTGTTGCATCATAAACAGCATGCAGTCTTGAAGTCTCCTTAGTCAGAGCGAAACGTTCTCTTAGGATCCTATTCTCCTCTGGTAGCTCAATAATCTTCTCTGTTGAGACACGGAGCTGTTTGCATTAATCACAAGTATATAAGGTCAGTATAATTTTCCTCTTTGACTACAATGAACATGTCACAGGTCTCACATTATATGGCTTTAATGTGCATCTCCGGATCTGACTCCAAAATAGTCTGACAAGTTTATACTCAGTTCAGAAACAGCGGTTCCAGCTACAAGAGCCATACTATTTACCAAGTTTCTCGTGGCCGGTGATTTTAATGCAGGGAAACTGAAATCTGCTTTACCTCACTTTTACCAGCATGTCACCTGTGCAACTAGAGGCGACAAGACTCTAGACCACCTTTACTCCACACACAGAAACACATACAAGGCCCTCCCTCGCCCTCCATTTGGCAAATCAGACCAGAACTCTATCCTCCTGCTTCCTCCTTTCAAGCAAAACCTCAAACAGGAGGTACCCTCAATACGGAAGTGGTCCAATGAAGCGGATGCTAAGCTACAGGACTGTTTCGCTAGCACAGATTGGAATATGTGACTCGCTTCAGGAAACTAGGCATATGTCTCGCGTCACTACTTCACATGAGAGCCATTTGAAAGTCGATTTTTTAAAAATCAAAATGCATTTTTTGGCAGAAATGCCTTCTGGAACATGTGAACTTTCATGTGCCTAAATAACAAACTTGTATTCCATCTGTAAATATGAATACAATTGTTAAATTACGAGCCTAGTTGGTTTAGCCACAGAAAAAGACAGCAACCTTCCCGCTAGCCATGATTGGCTGAGATAATGAGTGGGCTGGACATGCCGAGAGATGAGTTCGGATTGGTCTGCCATATAGCACGCTTCTGTCTATTTGAGCTGCTCAGTCTGTGTAGGTAATCCTGTCTAACGTTGCTTTTAAAAAATATATATTGCATAGTACAACTGCATAAGTGTTGCTCTCCACTTTCTGGAGGACCGAGTTTTGAAATCAGTGGAATTAGAGTATGATAGCTAATGAGATGGAGAAAACACCTGTCTCTGGATTACATCTTCAAACTAAGGGCAACCATGGCATCCTTGACAGGGAGAAGCGTCCATCCATGATGTATATGGGTAAGATAGTCTAGCTAGCTACATTTTCAGATATTACACGTTTCTAATTTAGACAGAAAGTCATTTTCATTGCAAGTTAAAGTGTACTGTTAGCTAGCTAGCTAACGTTAGCTGGCTGGCTCGCTAGCTAACGTTACGTGTATGATCTTCTTATTCGTATCTCAGAGCCATTTGCTTTGCTAGTTATAGCCTAATGTTAGCTAGCTAACATTGAACCTGGTTGGTTAGCTACCTGCAGATTCATGCAGGGTAGTAACATCATGAGTTGGGATTATGGTTCATTGTTTACCTAGCTAGCTAGCTAACATGTCTTAACAAAAGACTCCATTATGCAAGTAATCATTTCAATAGAATGTCACTGCAACAACTGTCGATAGACGTAGCTGGTAAATTTGCTCTGGCTATCTACTCCGATTTCAGAGCACTCTTGTCTGAGTGTGCCAGAGTGCAGAATAACTGACAAATGTACGAACGCTCAACACCCGTTGAATATGGCCGGTGTCAGTTAACGTTGGCAAAAAAATAATTTAATTGTTGACAGCAGCACAGTTGCAGTCACCAACGCTCTGGATAACATACAAACAGCCCAACCAGCTCTGCTAGGGTGAGCAAAATGGTCAGATTGAGCTGTTCTCTCATTTGTGTTTGTAAGTAGCTAGCAAGCTAGCCAACGTTAGCCAGTTAGCTTAGGTGCTTGACTGCTGTTGTTACGTCAGAACGCTCGAATCAACCCTACTCCTCGGCCAGAGTGTCCAGTGTGCGCTCTGAACGCTCCACATAGTTCAGCTACTGCTCTACATACTGCTGTTACTGCTCTACATACTGCTGTTACTGCTCTACATACTGCTGTTACTGCTCTACATACTGCTGCTACTGCTCTACATACTGCTGTTACTGCTCTACATACTGCTGTTACTGCTCTACATACTGCTGCTACTGCTCTACATACTGCTGCTACTGCTCTACATACTGCTGCTCTACATACTGCTGCTCTACATACTGCTGTTACTGCTCTACATACTGCTGCTACTGCTCTACATACTGCTGTTACTGCTCTACATACTGCTGCTACTGCTCTACATACTGCTGTTACTGCTCTACATACTGCTGCTACTGCTCTACATACTGCTGTTACTGCTCTACATACTGCTGCTACTGCTCTACATACTGCTGCTCTACATACTGCTGTTACTGCTCTACATACTGCTGTTACTGCTCTACATACTGCTGTTACTGCTCTACATACTGCTGTTACTGCTCTACATACTACTGCTACTGCTCTACATACTGCTGTTACTGCTCTACATACTGCTGTTACTGCTCTACATACTGCTGTTACTGCTCTACATACTGCTGCTACTGCTCTACATACTACTGCTACTGCTCTACATACTGCTGTTACTGCTCTACATACTGCTGTTACTGCTCTACATACTGCTGTTACTGCTCTACATACTGCTGCTACTGCTCTACTGCTGTTACTGCTCTACATACTGCTGTTACTGCTCTACATACTGCTGTTACTGCTCTACATACTGCTGCTCTACATACTGCTGTTACTGCTCTACATACTGCTGCTACTGCTCTACATACTGCTGTTACTGCTCTACATACTGCTGCTACTGCTCTACATACTGCTGTTACTGCTCTACATACTGCTGTTACTGCTCTACATACTGCTGTTACTGCTCTACATACTGCTGCTCTACATACTGCTGCTACTGCTCTACATACTGCTGCTACTGCTCTACATACTGCTGTTACTGCTCTACATACTGCTGTTACTGCTCTACATACTGCTGTTACTGCTCTACATACTGCTGCTCTACATACTGCTGTTACTGCTCTACATACTGCTGTTACTGCTCTACATACTGCTGCTACTGCTCTACATACTGCTGTTACTGCTCTACATACTGCTGCTCTACATACTGCTGCTCTACATACTGCTGCTCTACATACTGCTGCTCTACATACTGCTGCTCTACATACTGCTGTTACTGCTCTACATACTGCTGTTACTGCTCTACATACTGCTGCTCTACATACTGCTGCTACTGCTCTACATACTGCTGTTACTGCTCTACATACTGCTGCTACTGCTCTACATACTGCTGCTCTACATACTGCTGTTACTGCTCTACATACTGCTGTTACTGCTCTACATACTGCTGCTGCTCTACATACTGCTGCTCTACATACTGCTGCTACTGCTCTACATACTGCTGTTACTGCTCTATATACTGCTGTTACTGCTCTACATACTGCTGCTCTAGATACTGCTACTGCTGCTCTACATACTGCTGCTTACATACTGCTGCTCTACATACTGCTGCTCTACATACTGCTGTTACTGCTCTACATACTGCTGCTCTACATACTGCTCTACATACTGCTGCTCTACATACTGCTGTATACTGCTCTACATACTGCTGCTCTACATACTGCTGCTACTGCTCTACATACTGCTGCTACTGCTCTACATACTGCTGCTACTGCTCTACATACTGCTGCTACTGCTCTACATACTGCTGCTCTACATACTGCTGCTCTACATACTGCTGTTACTGCTCTACATACTGCTGCTACTGCTCTACATACTGCTGCTACTGCTCTACATACTGCTGTTACTGCTCTACATACTGCTGCTACTGCTCTACATACTGCTGCTACTGCTCTACATACTGCTGCTCTACATACTGCTGTTACTGCTCTACATACTGCTGTTACTGCTCTACATATACTGCTACTGCTCTACATACTGCTGTTACTGCTACATACTGCTGTTACTGCTCTACATACTGCTGTTACTGCTCTACATACTGCTGTTACTGCTCTACATACTGCTGCTACTGCTCTACATACTGCTGTTACTGCTCTACATACTGCTGTTACTGCTCTACATACTGCTGTTACTGCTCTACATACTGCTGTTACTGCTCTACATACTGCTGTTACTGCTCTACATACTGCTGCTCTACATACTGCTGTTACTGCTCTACATACTGCTGCTCTACATACTGCTGCTACTGCTCTACATACTGCTGTTACTGCTCTACATACTGCTGCTCTACATACTGCTGCTCTACATACTGCTGTTACTGCTCTACATACTGCTGTTACTGCTCTACATACTGCTGTTACTGCTCTACATACTGCTGTTACTGCTCTACATACTGCTGCTCTACATACTGCTGCTACTGCTCTACATACTGCTGCTGCTCTACATACTGCTGTTACTGCTCTACATACTGCTGTTACTGCTCTACATACTGCTGCTACTGCTCTACATACTGCTGTTACTGCTCTACATACTGCTGCTCTACATACTGCTGCTCTACATACTGCTGCTCTACATACTGCTGCTGTTACTGCTCTACATACTGCTGTTACTGCTCTACATACTGCTGTTACTGCTCTACATACTGCTGCTACTGCTCTACATACTGCTGTTACTGCTCTACATACTGCTGCTACTGCTCTACATACTGCTGCTCTACATACTGCTGTTACTGCTCTACATACTGCTGTTACTGCTCTATATACTGCTGTTACTGCTCTACATACTGCTGCTCTACATACTGCTGTTACTGCTCTACATACTGCTCTACATACTGCTCTACATACTGCTGCTCTACATACTGCTGTTACTGCTCTACATACTGCTCTACATACTGCTCTACATACTGCTGCTGCTCTACATACTACTGCTACTGCTCTACATACTGCTGCTCTACATACTGCTGCTACTGCTCTACATACTGCTGCTACTGCTCTACATACTGCTGCTACTGCTCTACATACTGCTGTTACTGCTCTACATACTGCTGTTACTGCTCTACATACTACTGCTACTGCTCTACATACTGCTGTTACTGCTACATACTGCTGCTACTGCTCTACATACTGCTGTTACTGCTCTACATACTGCTGCTACTGCTCTACATACTGCTGTTACTGCTCTACATACTGCTGTTACTGCTCTACATACTGCTGCTACTGCTCTACATACTGCTGCTCTACATACTGCTGCTACTGCTCTACATACTGCTGCTCTACATACTGCTGCTACTGCTCTACATACTGCTGCTCTACATACTGCTGTTACTGCTCTACATACTGCTGCTACTGCTCTACATACTGCTGCTCTACATATGCTGTTACTGCTCTACATACTGCTGCTACATACTGCTGCTTACTGCTCTACATACTGCTGCTACTGCTCTACATACTGCTGTTACTGCTCTACATACTGCTGTTACTGCTCTACATACTGCTGTTACTGCTCTACACTACTGCTGCTCTACTACTGCTGTTTACTGCTACATACTGCTGTTACTGCTCTACATACTGCTGTTACTGCTCTACATACTGCTGTTACTGCTCTACATACTGCTGTTACTGCTACTACATACTGCTGCTCTATACTGCTCTACATACTGCTGTTACTGCTCTACATACTGCTGTTGTTACTGCTCTACATACTGCTGCTACTGCTCTACATACTGCTGCTCTTACTGCTCTACATACTGCTGCTACTGCTCTACATACTGCTGTTACTGCTCTACATACTGCTGTTACTGCTCTACATACTGCTGTTACTGCTCTACATACTGCTGCTATAATCTACATACTGCTGTTACTGCTCTTACATACTGCTGTTACTCCTCTACATACTGCTGCTCTACATACTGCTGTTACTGCTCTACATACTGCTGTTACTGCTCTACATACTGCTGTTACTGCTCTACATACTGCTGCTCTACATACTGCTGCTGCTGCTCTACATACTGCTGTTACTGCTCTACATACTGCTCTACATACTGCTCTACATACTGCTGTTACTGCTCTACATACTGCTGTTACTGCTCTACATACTGCTGTTACTGCTCTACATACTGCTGTTACTGCTCTACATACTGCTGTTACTGCTCTACATACTGCTGTTACTGCTCTACATACTGCTGCTCTACATACTGCTGCTCTACATACTGCTGTTACTGCTCTACATACTGCTGCTCTACATACTGCTGTTACTGCTCTACATACTGCTGTTACTGCTCTACATACTGCTGTTACTGCTCTACATACATGCTGTTACTGCTCTACATACTGCTGCTACTGCTCTACTCTACATACTGTGCTGCTCTACATACTGCTCTACACATACTGCTGTTACTGCTCTACATACTGCTGTTACTGCTCTACATACTGCTTGCTCTACATACTGCTGCTACTGCTCTACATACTGCTGTTACTGCTCTACATACTGCTGCTACTGCTCTACATACTGCTGCTCTACATACTGCTGTTACTGCTCTACATACTGCTGTTACTGCTCTACATACTGCTACATACTGCTCTACATACTGCTCTCGAACTGCTCTACATACTGCTCTGCATACTGCTCTACATACTGCTGTTACTGCTCTACATACTGCTGCTCTACATACTGCTTACATACTGCTGCTCTACATACTGCTGTTACTGCTCTACATACTGCTGCTACTGCTCTACTACTGCTGCTACTTGCCTCTACATACTGCTGCTACTGCTCTACATACTGCTGTTACTGCTCTACATACTGCTGCTACTGCTCTACATACTGCTGCTACTGCTCTACATACTGCTGTTACTGCTCTACTACTGCTGCTACTGCTCTACATACTGCTGCTACTGCTCTACATACTGCTGTTACTGCTCTACATACTGCTGCTACTGCTGCTACTGCTCTACATACTGCTGCTACTGCTCTACATACTGCTCTACATACTGCTCTACATACTGCTGCTACTGCTCTCTACATACTGCTGTTACTGCTCTACATACTGCTGCTTACTGCTCTACATACTGCTGCTTACTGCTCTACATACTGCTGTTACTGCTCTACATACTGCTGCTACTGCTCTACATACTGCTGTTACTGCTCTACATACTGCTGCTACTGCTCTACTACTGGGTGCTACTGCTCTACATACTGCTTGCTACTGCTGCTCTACATACTGCTGCTGCTCTACATACTGCTCTACATACTGCTGTTACTGCTCTACATACTGCTGTTACTGCTCTACATACTGCTACTGCTCTACATACTGCTGCTACTGCTCTACATACTGCTACTTTTACTGCTCTACATACTGCTGCTCTACATACTGCTGTTACTGCTCTACTACTGCTGCTACTGCTCTACATACTGCTGCTGCTGCTCTACATACTGCTACTACTGCTGCTCTACATACTGCTGTTACTGCTCTACATACTGCTGCTGCTCTACATACTGCTGTTACTGCTCTACATACTGCTGCTACTGCGCTCTACATACTGCTGCTACTGCTCTACTCTTACATGCTGCTACATACTCTGCATACTGCTGTTACTGCTCTACATACTGCTGTTACTGCTCTACATACTGCTGCTACTGCTCTACATACTGCTGTTACTGCTCTACATACTGCTGCTACTGCTCTACATACTGCTGCTTACTGCTCTACTGCTTACTGCTGCTACTGCTCTACATACTGCTGCTACTGCTCTACATACTGCTGCTACACTGCTCTACATACTGCTGTTACTGCTCTACATACTGCTGCTCTACACTGCTCTGCTCTACATACTGCTGCTCTACATACTGCTGTTACTGCTCTACATACTGCTGTTACTGCTCTACATACTGCTGTTACTGCTCTACATACTGCTGCTACTGCTCTACATACTGCTGCTACTGCTCTACATACTGCTGCTACTGCTCTACATACTGCTGTTACTGCTCTACATACTGCTGCTACTGCTCTACATACTGCTGTTACTGCTCTACATACTGCTGTTACTGCTCTACATACTGCTGCTACTGCTCTACATACTGCTGTTACTGCTCTACATACTGCTGCTACTGCTCTACATACTGCTGCTCTACATACTGCTGCTACTGCTCTACATACTGCTGCTACTGCTACATACTGCTGCTGCTCTACATACTGCTGTTACTGCTCTACATACTGCTGCTACTGCTTACTGCTGCTCTACATACTGCTGCTTACTGCTTACATACTGCTGCTGCTCTACATACTGCTGTTACTGCTCTACATACTGCTGCTACTGCTCTACATACTGCTGCTACTGCTCTACATACTGCTACTACTGCTCTACATACTGCTGTTACTGCTCTACATACTGCTGTTACTGCTCTACATACTGCTGTTACTGCTCTACATACTGCTGCTACTGCTCTACATACTGCTGCTACTGCTCTACATACTGCTGCTCTACATACTGCTGTTACTGCTCTACATACTGCTGCTACTGCTCTACATACTACTGTTACTGCTCTACTGCTGCTCTACATACTGCTGCTACTGCTCTACATACTGCTGCTCTACATACTGCTGTTACTGCTCTACATACTGCTGTTACTGCTCTACATACTGCTGTTACTGCTCTACATACTGCTGTTACTGCTCTACATACTGCTGCTACTGCTCTACATACTGCTGTTACTGCTCTACATACTGCTGCTACTGCTCTACATACTGTCTACTGCTGTACTGCTCTACATACTGCTGTTACTGCTCTACACATACTGCTGCTCTACATACTGCTGCTACATACTGCTGCTCTACTGCTGCTACATACTGCTGTTTTACTGCTCTACATACTGCTGCTGCTACATACTGCTGCTACTGCTCTACATACTGCTGCTCTACATACTGCTGTTACTACTGCTGCTCTACATACTGCTGTTGCTGCTCTACATACTGCTGTTACTGCTCTACATACTGCTGCTACTGCTCTACATACTGCTGTTACTGCTCTACATACTGCTGCTCTACATACATACTGCTGTTACTGCTCTACATACTGCTGCTACTGCTCTACATACTGCTGTTACTGCTCTACATACTGCTGCTACTGCTCTACATACTGCTGCTACTGCTCTACATACTGCTGCTACTACTGTTACTGCTCTACATACTGCTACTACTGCTCTACATACTGCTGCTACTGCTCTACATACTGCTGTACTGCTCTACATACTGCTGCTACTGCTCTTACATACTGCTGTTACTGCTCTACATACTGCTGTTACTGCTCTACATACTGCTGTTACTGCTCTACATACTGCTGTTACTGCTCTACATACTGCTGCTACTGCTCTACATACTGCTGTTACTGCTCTACATACTGCTGTTACTGCTCTACATACTGCTGCTCTACATACTGCTGTTACTGCTCTACATACTGCTGTTACTGCTCTACATACTGCTGCTTACTGCTCTACATACTGCTGTTACTGCTCTACTACTGCTACTGCTGCTCTACTGCTAATGCCCTACTACTGCTGCTCTACATACTGCTGTTACTGCTCTACATACTGCTGCTACTGCTCTACACATACTGCTCTGCTTACTGCTCTACATACTGCTGCTACTGCTCTACATACTGTTACTGCTCTACATACTGCTCTACATACATGCTGCTACTGCTCTACATACTGCTGCTACTGCTCTACATACTGCTGTTACTGCTCTACATACTGCTGCTACTGCTCTACATACTGCTGTTACTGCTCTACATACTGCTGCTACTGCTCTACATACATACTGCTGTTACTGCTCTACATACTGCTGCTACTGCTCTACATACTGCTGTTACTGCTCTACATACTGCTGCTACTGCTCTACATACTGCTGTTACTGCTCTACATACTGCTGTTACTGCTCTACATACTGCTGCTACTGCTCTACATACTGGCTGTTACTGCTCTACTGCTGCTCTACTGCTCTACTGCTGCTACTGCTCTACATACTGCTGCTACTGCTCTACATACTGCTGTTACTGCTCTACATACTGCTGCTTACATACTGCTGTTACTCTCTACATACTGCTGTTACTGCTCTACACATACTGCTGCTACTGCTCTACATACTGCTGTTACTGCTCTACATACTGCTGTTACTGCTCTACATACTGCTGCTACTGCTCTACATACTGCTGCTACTGCTCTACATACTGCTGTTACTGCTCTACATACTGCTGTTACTGCTCTACATACTGCTGTTACTGCTCTACATACTGCTGCTCTACATACTGCTGTTACTGCTCTACATACTGCTGCTACTGCTCTACATACTGCTGTTACTGCTCTACATACTGCTGTTACTGCTCTACATACTGCTGTTACTGCTCTACATACTGCTGTTACTGCTCTACATACTGCTGTTACTGCTCTACATACTGCTGCTACTGCTCTACATACTGCTGCTACTGCTCTACATACTGCTGTTACTGCTCTACATACTGCTGCTCTACATACTGCTCTACATACTGCTGCTACTGCTCTACATACTGCTGTTACTGCTCTACATACTGCTGTTACTGCTCTACATACTGCTGCTACTGCTCTACATACTGCTGCTACTGCTACATACTGCTGCTACTGCTCTACATACTGCTGTTACTGCTCTACATACTGCTGCTACTGCTCTACATACTGCTGCTCTACATACTGCTGTTACTGCTCTACATACTGCTGTTACTGCTCTACATACTGCTGTTACTGCTCTACATACTGCTGCTGCTGCTCTACATACTGCTGCTACTGCTCTACATACTGCTGTTACTGCTCTACATACTGCTGTTACTGCTCTACATACTGCTGTCTACTGCTCTACATACTGCTGTTACTGCTCTACATACTGCTGTTACTGCTCTACATACTGCTGTTACTGCTCTACATACTGCTGCTCTGCTCTACTGCTGTTACTGCTCTACATACTGCTGTTACTGCTCTACATACTGCTGTTACTGCTCTACATACTGCTGCTACTGCTCTACATACTGCTGTTACTGCTCTACATACTGCTGCTACTGCTCTACATACTGCTGCCTACTGCTCTACATACTGCTGCTACTACTCTACTACTGCTGCTCTACATACTGCTGTTACTGCTCTACATACTGCTGTTACTGCTCTACATACTGCTGTTACTGCTCTACATACTGCTGCTACTGCTCTACATACTGCTGTTACTGCTCTACATACTGCTGTTACTGCTCTACATACTGCTGCTACTGCTCTACATACTGCTGTTGCTGCTCTACATACTGCTGTTACTGCTCTACATACTGCTGCTACTGCTCTACATACTGCTGCTACTGCTCTACATACTGCTGTACTGCTCTACATACTGCTGTTTACTGCTCTACATACTGCTGTTACTGCTCTACATACTGCTGCTACTGCTCTACATACTGCTGTTACTGCTCTACATACTGCTGTTACTGCTGCTACATACTGCTGTTACTGCTCTACATACTGCTGTTACTGCTCTACATACTGCTGCTTACTGCTCTACATACTGCTGCTACTGGCTCTACATACTGCTCTACATACTGCTGTTACATACTGCTGCTCTACTGCTCTACATACTGCTGTTACTGCTCTACATACTGCTGTTACTGCTCTACATATACTGCTGCTCTACATACTGCTGTTACTGCTCTACATACTGCTGTTACTGCTCTACATACTGCTGCTCTACATACTGCTGCTACATACTGCTGCTACTGCTCTACATACTGCTGTTACTGCTCTACATACTGCTGCTCTACATACTGCTGCTCTACATACTGCTGCTCTACATACTGCTGTTACTGCTCTACATACTGCTGCTCTACATACTGCTGCTCTACATACTGCTGCTACTGCTCTACATACTGCTGCTACTGCTACATACTGCTGCTACTGCTCTACATACTGCTGTTACTGCTCTACATACTGCTGTTACTGCTCTACATACTGCTGTTACTGCTCTCACATACTGCTGTTACTGCTCTACATACTGCTGTTACTGCTCTACATACTGCTGTTACTGCTCTACATACTGCTGTTACTGCTCTACATACTGCTGTTACTGCTCTACATACTGCTGTTACTGCTCTACATACTGCTGTTACTGCTCTACATACTGCTGTTACTGCTCTACATACTGCTGTTACTGCTCTACATACTGCTGCTGTTACTGCTCTACATACTGCTGTTACTGCTCTACATACTGCTGCTACTGCTCTACATACTGCTGTTACTGCTCTACATACTGCTGTTACTGCTCTACATACTGCTGTTACTGCTCTACATACTGCTGTACTGCTCTACATACTGCTGCTACTGCTCTACATACTGCTGTTACTGCTCTACATACTGCTGCTACTGCTCTACATACTGCTGCATTACTGCTCTACATACTGCTGCTACTGCTCTAACATACTGCTGTTACTGCTACATCACTGCTGCTACTGCTCTACATACTGCTGTTACTGCTTCTCTACATACTGCTGTTACTGCTCTACATACTGCTGCTTACTGCTCTACATACTGCTGTACTACTGCTGCTACTACATACTGCTGTTACTGCTCTACATACTGCTGTTACTGCTCTACATACTGCTGTTACATACTGCTCTACATACTGCTGTTACTGCTCTACATATACTGCTCTACTACTGCTACTCTACATGCTGTTACTGCTCTACATACTGCTGTTACTGCTCTACATACTGCTGTTACTGCTCTACATACTGCTGTTACTGCTCTACATACTGCTGTTACTGCTCTACAACTGCTGCTTTACTGCTCTACATACTACTGCTACTGCTCTACATACTGCTGCTACTGCTCTACATACTGCTGTTACTGCTCTACATACTGCTGTACTGCTCTACATACTGCTGCTCTACATACTGCTGCTACTGCTCTACATACTGCTGTTGCTGCTCTACATACTGCTGCTCTACATACTGCTGTTACTGCTCTACATACTGCTGTTACTGCTCTACATACTGCTGTTACTGCTCTACCATACTGCTGCTACTGCTCTACATACTGCTGTTACTGCTCTACACTACTGCTGCTGCTACTGCTCTACATACTGCTGCTACTGCTCTACATACTGCTGTTACTGCTCTACATATGCTGCTACTGCTCTACATACTGCTGTTACTGCTCTACATACTGCTGCTTACTGCGCTCTACATACTGCTGTTACTGCTCTACATACTGCTGTTACTGCTCTACATACTGCTGCTCTACTGCTCTACATACTGCTGTTACTGCTCTACATACTGCTGTTACTGCTCTACATACTGCTGCTACTGCTCTACATACTGCTGTTACTGCTCTACATACTGCTGTTACTGCTCTACATACTGCTGCTCTACATACTGCTGTTACTGCTCTACATACTGCTGCTCTACATACTACTGCTCTACATACTGCTGTTACTGCTCTACATACTGCTGTTACTGCTCTACATACTGCTGTTACTGCTCTACATACTGCTGCTACTGCTCTACATACTGCTGTTACTGCTCTACATACTGCTGTTACTGCTCTACATACTGCTGTTACTGCTCTACATACTGCTGTTACTGCTCTACATACTGCTGTTACTGCTCTACATACTGCTGCTGCTGCTCTACATACTGCTGCTCTACATACTGCTGCTCTACATACTGCTCTACATACTGCTGCTATACTGCTCTAACATACACTCTGCTACATACTGCTACTACATACTGCTGTTACTGCTCTCTACTGTTACTGCTCTACATACTGCTCTACATACTGCTGCTACTGCTCTACATACTGCTGTTACTGCTCTACATACTGCTGTTACTGCTCTACATACTGCTGCTACTGCTCTACATACTGCTGTTACTGCTCTACATACTGCTGTTACTGCTCTACATACTACTGCTGCTCTACATACTGCTGCTACTGCTCTACATACTGCTGTTACTGCTCTACATACTGCTGTTACTGCTCTACATACTGCTGCTACTACATACTGCTGCTACTGTTACTGCTGCTCTACATACTGCTGCTACTGCTCTACATACTGCTGTTACTGCTCTACATACTGCTGTTACTGCTCTACATACTGCTGCTACATACTGCTGTTACTGCTCTACATACTGCTGTGCTACTGCTCTACATACTGCTGTTACTGCTCTACATACTGCTGTTACTGCTCTCTAATACTGCTGTTACTGCTCTACATACTGCTGCTACTGCTCTACATACTGCTGCTACTGCTCTACATACTGCTGTCTACTGCTGCCTACATACTGCTGTTACTGCTCTACATACTGCTGTTACTGCTCTACATACTGCTGTTACTGCTCTACATACTGCTGTTACTGCTCTACATACTGTTGCTCTGCTACTGCTGCTACATACTGCTGCATACTGCTGACTACTGCTCTTACTACTGCTGCATACTGCTTTACATACTGCTGTTACTGCTCTACATACTGCTGCTCTACATACTGCTGCTACTGCTCTACATACTGCCTGCTACTTTTTTTGCTTACTGCTCTACATACTGCTGTTCTGCTCTACATACTGCTACTACTACTGCTCTACATACTGCTGCTACTGCTCTACATGCTGCTGCTGCTCTACATACTGCTGCTCTACATACTACTGCTGCTACTGCTACTACATACTGCTGCTTACATACTGCTGTTACTGCTCTACATACTGCTGCTACTGCTACTGCTACATACTGCTGCTACTGCTCTACATACTGCTGTTACTGACTCTACTACTGCTGCTCTACTGCTGCTACTGCTGCTACATACTGACTCTACATACTGCTCTACATACTGCTGTTACTGCTCTACATACTGCTGTTACTGCTCTACATACTGCTGTTACTGCTCTACATACTGCTGTTACTGCTCTACATACTGCTGTTACTGCTCTACATACTGCTGCTACTGCTCTACATACTGCTGTTACTGCTCTACATACTGCTGTTACTGCTCTACATACTGCTGTTACTGCTCTAACATACTGCTGCTCTACATACTGCTGCTACTGCTCTACTACATGCTGTTACTGCTCTACATACTGCTGTTTGCTCTACATACTCTCTCTACATACGCTCTACATACTGCTGGCTACTGCTCTACATACTGCTGTTACTGCTCTACTACTGCTGCTACTGCTGTTACTGCTCTACTGCTCTAAATACTGCTACTGCTCTACATACTGCTGCTCTACATACTGTTACTGCTCTACTGCTGTTACTGCTCTAATACTGCTGTTACTGCTCTACATACTGTTACTGCTCTACATACTGCTGCTACTGCTCATACTGCTGTTACTGCTCTACATACTGCTGTTACTGCTCTACATACTGCTGTTACTGCTCTACATACTGCTGTTACTGCTCTACATACTGCTGCTCTACTGCTGCTGTTACTGCTCTACATACTGCTGTTACTGCTCTACATACTGCTGCTCTACATACTGCTGCTCTACATACTGCTGCTCTACATACTGCTGTTACTGCTCTACATACTGCTGTTACTGCTCTACATACTGCTGTTACTGCTCTACATACTGCTGCTCTACATACTGCTGCTCTACATACTGCTGTTACTGCTCTACATACTGCTGTTACTGCTCTACATACTGCTGCTACTGCTCTACATACTGCTGCTACTGCTCTACATACTGCTGTCTACTGCTCTACATACTGCTGTTACTGCTCTACATACTGCTGTTACTGCTCTACATACTGCTGCTCTACATACTGCTGCTCTACATACTGCTGCTCTACATACTGCTGTTACTGCTCTACATACTGCTGTTACTGCTCTACATACTGCTGCTACTGCTCTACATACTGCTGCTACTGCTCTACATACTGCTGTTACTGCTCTACATACTGCTGTTACTGCTCTACATACTGCTGCTACTGCTCTACATACTGCTGTTACTGCTCTACATACTGCTGCTACTGCTCAGTCTATTATTTATCCTGTTGCCTTGTCACCTTACCCCTACCTATACTTACATAGCTACATCAATTACCTCGTACCCCTGCACATCTACTCGGTACTGGGACCCACTGTACATATCCATGTTATTACCTGGTACTTCCTGTATATAGCCATGTTATTACCTGGTACTCCCCATATATAGCCATGTTATTACCTGGTACTTCCTGTATATAGCCATGTTATTACCTGGTATCTCTCTGTATATAGCCATGTTATTACCTGGTTCTCCCTGTATATATCCATGTTATTACCTGGTACTCCCTGTATATAGCCATGTTATTACCTGGTACTCCCTGTACTCCCTGTATATAGCCATGTTATTACCTGGTACCTCCTGTATATAGCCATGTTATTACCTGGTACTTCCTGTATATAGCCATGTTATTACCTGGTACTTCCTGTATATAGCCATGTTATTACCTGGTACTTCCTGTATATAGCCATGTTATTACCTGGTACCTCCTGTATATAGCCATGTTATTACCTGGTACTTCCTGTATATAGCCATGTTATTACCTGGTACTTCCTGTATATAGCCATGTTAGTACCTGGTACTCCCTGTATATAGCCATGTTATTACCTGGTACTTCCTGTATATAGCCATGTTATTACCTGGTACTCCCTGTATATAGCCATGTTATTACCTGGTACTCCCTGTATATAGCCATGTTATTACCTGGTACTCTCTGTATATAGCCATGTTATTACCTGGTACTCCCTGTATATATCCATGTTATTACCTGGTACTCCCTGTATATAGCCATGTTATTACCTGGTACTCCCTGTATATAACCATGTTATTACCTGGTACTCCCTGTATATATCCATGTTATTACCTGGTACTTTACTATCCCTGTATATAGCCATGTTATTACCTGGTACTCCCTGTATATATCCATGTTATTTACCTGGTACTCCCTGTATATAGCCATGTTATTACCTGGTACTCCCTGTATATAGCCATGTTATTACCTGGTACTCCCTGTATATAGCCATGTTATTACCTGGTACTTCCTGTATATAGCCATGTTATTACCTGGTACTTCCTGTATATAGCCATGTTATTACCTGGTACTCCCTGTATATATCCATGTTATTACCTGGTACTCCCTGTATATAGCCATGTTATTACCTGGTACTCTCCCTGTATATATCCATGTTATTACCTGGTACTCCCTGTATATAGCCATGTAATTACCTGGTACCTTCTGTATATAGCCATGTTATTACCTGGTACTCCCTGTATATAGCCATGGTATTACCTGGTACTCCCTGTATATAGCCATGTTATTACCTGGTACTTCCTGTATATAGCCATATGGGGCGGCAGGTAGCTTAGTGGTTAAGAGCGTTGTACCAGTAACCGAAAGGTCGCTGGTTCTAATCCCCAAGCCGACTAGGTGAAAAATCTGTCGATGTTCCCTTGAGCAAGGCACTTAACCCTAATTGCTCCTGTAAGTCGCTCTGGATAAGAGCGTCTGCTAAATGACCAATTTATTTTAATTTTTATGTTATTTTTACTTGTTATTCACTGTGTATATATTCCATGTGTCACTATTTCTATTTTAATCAAATGTTGTATCTTCATCTTAACTTTGCATTGTTGGAAAATGACTCGTAAGTAAGCATTTCACTGTTAGTCTACACCTGTTGTTTACCAAGCATGTGACAAATATATTTTTATTTTATTTTAAATAGAATCAGAGCTGCAGGCTGTGGTCAGGAAGTGAATCAGAGCTGCAGGCTGTGGTCAGGAAGTGAATCAGAGCTGCAGGCTGTGGTCAGGAAGTGAATCAGAGATGCAGGCTGTGGGTCAGGAAGTGAATCAGAGCTGCAGGCTGTGGTCAGGAAGTGAATCAGAGATGCAGGCTGTGGTCAGGAAGTGAATCAGAGCTGCAGGCTGTGGTCAGGAAGTGAATCAGAGATGCAGGCTGTGGTCAGGAAGTGAATCAGAGCTGCAGGCTGTGGTCAGGAAGTGAATCAGAGATGCAGGCTGTGGCTTTTTAGGGAGGGGTGAAATGGCTATGAGCTTTTAGTGTGTGTTCATTACCACCCATTCTCAGTTTAAACACACACACACACACACACACACACACACACACACACACACAAACAAACACACGGTGGGTGACGCAATGGCAGCTGTGGTTCTCACACCCCACTGCATGGAGAATGGACATCATTTACTGCTTCAATTAGCCACCATAAACACCCTCCTCTCCCATCCCTCTCTCCTCCTCCTACTCCTCCTCCTCCTCCTCCTCTCTCTTCTACTCATCCTTCTCCTCTCATTCTCTCTATGCAATCACTATCTCACCCTTTCTCCCCTCATCTCACCTTCTCTATCCTCTCCCCTCCTCTCCTCCTCTCTCTCCTCTCCCCTCCTCTCCTCCCCTCTCTCCTCTCCCCTCCTCACCTCCTCTCTCTCCTCTCCACCCATCTCCTCCTCTCTCTCCTCTCCACCCCTCCTCCTCTCTCCTCCTCTCCTCCCCTCTCTCCTCTCCCCTCCTCACCTCCTCTCCTCTCCACCCCTCCTCTCCTCCTCTCTCTCCTCTCCCCTCCTCTCCTCCTCTCTCTCCTCTCCACCCCTCCCCTCCTCCTCTCTCTCCTCTCCACCCCTCTCCTCCTCTCTCTCCTCTCCCCTCCTCTCCTCCTCTCTCTCCTCTCCACCCCTTTCCTCCTCTCTCTTCTCCTCTCCTCCTCTCTCTCCTCTCCACCCCTCCTCCTCTCCTCTCCTCTCCTCTCCACCCCTCTCCTCCTCTCTCTCCTCTCCACCCCTCCTCTCTCTCCTCTCCCCCTCCTCTCCTCCTCTCTCTCCTCTCCACCCCTCTCCTCCTCTCTCTCCTCTCCACCCCTTTCCTCCTCTCTCTCCTCTCCACCCCCCTCCTCCTCTCTCTCCTCTCCACCCCTCTCCTCCTCTCTCTCCTCTCCACCCCTCTCCTCCTCTCTCTCCTCTCCCCTCCTCTCCTCCTCTCTCTCCTCTCCCCTCCTCTCCTCCTCTCTCTCCTCCTCTCCCCTCCTCTCCTCCTCTCTCTCCTCTCCACCCCTTTCCTCCTCTCTCTTCTCCTCTCCTCCTCTCTCTCCTCTCCACCCCTCCTCCTCTCCTCTCCTCTCCTCTCCACCCCCTCTCCTCCTCTCTCTCCTCTCCACCCTCCTCTCTCTCCTCTCCCCTCCTCTCCTCCTCTCTCTCCTCTCCACCCCTCTCCTCCTCTCTCTCCTCTCCACCCCCCTCCTCCTCTCTCTCCTCTCCCCTCCTCTCCTCCTCTCTCTCCTCTCCACCCCTCTCCTCCTCTCTCTCCTCTCCCCTCCTCTCCTCCTCTCTCTCCTCTCCTCCTCTCCTCCTCTCTCTCCTCTCCACCCCTCCTCTCTCTCCTCTCCCCTCCTCCCCTCTCTCTCCTCTCCCCTCCTCTCCTCCTCTCTCTCCTCTCCACCCCTCTCCTCCTCTCTCTCCTCTCCACCCCCTCCTCCTCTCTCTCCTCTCCACCCCTCCTCCTCTCTCTCCTCTCCCCTCATCTCCTCCTCCCTCTCCTCTCCCCTCCTCTCCTCCTCTCTCTCCTCTCCACCCCTCTCCTCCTCTCCTCTCCTCTCCTCCTCTCCTCTCCACCCCTCCTCCTCTCTCTCCTCTCCCCTCCTCTCCTCCTCTCCTCTCCCCTCCTCTCCTCCTCTCTCTCCTCTCCACCTCTCCTCCTCTCTCTCCTCTCCACCCCTCTCCTCCTCTCTCTCCTCTCCCCTCCTCTCCTCTCCTCTCCTCTCCTCTCCACCCCTCTCCTCCTCTCTCTCCTCTCCACCCCTCCTCTCTCTCCTCTCCACCCCTCCTCTCTCTCCTCTCCCCTCCTCTCCTCCTCTCTCTCCTCTCCTCTCCTCTCCTCCTCTCTCCTCTCCTCTCCCCTCCTCTCCTCCTCTCTCTCCTCTCCACCTCTCCTCCCCTCGCTCCCTTCTTCTCCCCCTCATCATGTATTTGGGACTAATGTCATATCTAGTCTAAGTCTAAATCATGTATTTGGGACTAATCTCACATCTAGTCTAAAAAATAATAATGTGTTTGGGACTAATTGAGGTATATGAGTGATACTGTTATTGCAACAACCACGTCCTTAATGACAGATTGTAATGATAACGACTACGTCCCAAATGACAGATTGTAATGATAACGACTTCGTCCCAAATGGCACCCTATTCCTTAAATAGTGCACTACTTTTGACGAGGGCCCTGTGAGCCCTATGAGCCCTGGTCGAAAGTAGTGCACTGTATAGGCAATAGGGTGCCATTTGGGACGTAGTCGTTGTTTGTTTTGTATCTGAAGGTGATTCCAGGATTCACAAACAGGGATTTTGTGCTTTCAATGATTTCTAGTTTCTACAGTTTCAAGGCAATGACAATCCCAAATGGTGTTATTTCCTTTAGCTTGTAAACATCCCTGACCTGTGTCTGACTCGCTGACGAGTTGTAAACATCCCTGACCTGTGTCTGACTCGCTGACGAGTTGTAAACATCCCTGACCTGTGTCTGACTCGCTGACGAGTTGTAAACATCCCTGACCTGTGTCTGACTCACTGACGAGTTGTAAACATCCCTGACCTGTGTCTGACTCGCTGACGAGTTGTAAACATCCCTGACCTGTGTCTGGCTCGCATCATTGTTCCTGGTTCATATACTACTGGGTTCTATCTGCACGTGCCTCATATTGACTACATGCCAAAACATGATGCCTTAATGATTATCCTGGAGATACCATCTTCTTCTCTCCTCTTATCCTCGTCTTCCTCTCTCCTCCCTCTACAGGACAGTCTCTTCTCTCACTAGCCTGTAGGTCCGACCTTGGGATAGGCAATTACTATAGTTCAAGAAAACAGAGAGGGAATCTCTATTTAATTATTTCTCTCTCTCTCTCTCTCTCTCTCTCTCTCTCTCTCTCTCTCTCTCTCTCTCTCTCACACACACACACACACCCCTCTTATCTCAGATTAATGTACGATATACTGGTATTCACATTAGAATATTGAGAGGGATATACATATAACCACACTTTAAAAAATGCTGGGTTAAAAACAACCCAATTTGGATTCTTTGGTAACCCAGCGTGGAGTAAATATTGGACAGAACACATGCTGGGTTGTTTAGATCCAGATGGGTTGTTAGCATTACCAGAACATGGGTTAATTTAACAATCAATTGGGTATTTTTTACTCTCTTGCTGGGTTGACCTAGCAGCTGTTTATTTATTTATTTAATCCTTAGGTTATTTTCAGGAGGCGTAGCTTATTAGGGAAGTGGCTTTCAACTAGATCTAATTGGCCACCCGTGAGAGTAAATGTCATTCCTGTTCATCATGTTAAATATACATACTGCAAATTCAATTAAAATTAACAAATATTTTGCATTTCACACATTATTTTATAATATTAAGATGATATTACATTTTATAATAAGGTATGACACTTTATTGTATCCCAACAATTGTATTTGCTTTTAGAGAGCAGTGCTCTGGTGGTGGAGAGGTAAGGGTGTCTGTCTGTCTGTCTGTCTGTGTGGTTGCCTGGTGGTGGAGAGGTAAGGGTGTCTGTCTATCTGTCTGTCTGTGTGGTTGCCTGGTGGTGGAGAGGTAAGGGTGTCTGTCTGTCTGTGTGGTTGCCTGGTGGTGGAGAGGTAAGGGTGTCTGTCTGTCTGTCTGTGTGGTTGCCTGGTGGTGGAGAGGTAAGGGTGTCTGTCTGTCTGCCTGTGTGGTTGCCTGGTGGTGGAGAGGTAAGGGTGTCTGTCTGTCTGTCTGTCTGTCTGTGTGGTTGCCTGTGTGTCCATCTTCTGTCTGTATTGCTGTCTGTCTGTCTATGTGTGTCTGTCTGTAAGCCTCATTGAAGCTACAAAAATGTAAATATTCAACCTTAACATGCAATAACTATACAACATAACACCGGAATGACATTTACTCTCACTGGTGGCTAAAAATAACTATCTGAAAGCCACGCCCCTACTAAACTACGCCTTCAGTCTGCAACATTTTCAAAAAACCTGTTTTCACTTTGTCATTATGGGGTATTGTGTTTAGATTGATAAATATATATATATATATATATATATATATATATATATATATATATATATATATATATATATATATATATATATATATATATATATATATTAGAATAAAGCTGTAACGTCACAAAATGTGGAAAAAAATGAAGGGGTCTATACTTTCCGAATGCACTGTATGTGTTCAGATACTTTTTTTATGTACAGTACCAGTCAGAAGTTTGGACACACCTACTTATTCCAGGGTTTTAATTTATTTGGTTAATATTCTACATTGCAGAAAAAACTACGAAAAAACACATGGAATCATGTAGTAACCAAAAAAGTGTTAAACAAATCAAAATATATTTTATATTTGAGATTCTTCAAAGTAGCCACCATTTGCCTTGATGACAGCTTTGCACACTCTTGGCATTGTCTCAACCAGCTTCATGAGGTTGTCACCTGGAATGCATTTCATTTAACAGGAGTACCTTGTTAAAAGTTAATTTGTGGAATTGTGGAATTTCTTTCCTCTTATTGAGTTTGAGCAAATCAGTTGTGTTGTGACAAGGCAGGGGTGGTATACAGAAGATAGCCCTATTTGGTAAAAGACCAAGTCCATATTATGGCAAGAACAGCTCCAATGAGCAAAGAGAAACGACAGTCCATCATTACTATAAGACGTGAAGGCAGTCGCAAAAACCATCAAGCGCTATGATGAAACTGGCTCTCATGAGGATCGTCACAGGAAAGGAAGACCCAGAGTTACCTCTGCTGCAGAGGATAAGTTCATTAGAGTTACCAGCCTCAGAAATTACAGCCGAAATAAATGCTTCACAGAGTTCAAGTAACAGACACATCTTAACATCAACTGTTCAGAGGAGACTGCGTGAATCAGGCCTTCATGGTCGAATTGCTGCAAAGAAACCACTACTAAAGGACACTAATAAGAAGAAGAGACTTGCTTGGGCCAAGAAACACAAGCAATGGACATTAGAGCGGTGGAAATCTGTCCTTTGGTCTGATGAGTCCAAATTTGAGATTTTTGGGAGACGCAGAGTTGGTGAACGGATGATCTCCGCATGTGTGGTTCCCACCGTGAAGCATGGAGGAGGAGGTGTAATGGTGTGGGGGTGCTTTGCTTGTGACACTGTCTGTGATTTATTTAGAATTCAAGGCACACTTAACCATCATGGCTACCACAGCATTCTGCAGTGATACGCCATCCCATCTGGTTTGCGCTTAATGGGACTATCATTTGTTTTTCAACAGGACAATGACCCAACACACCTCCAGGCTGTGTAAGGGCTATTTGACTAAGAAGGAAAGTGATGGAATGCTGCATCAGATGACCTGGCCTCCACAATCACCCAACCTCAACCCAATTGAAATGGATTGGGATGAGTTGGACCGCAGATTGAAGGAAAAGCAGCCAACAAGTGCTCAGCATATGTGGGAACTCCTTCAAGACTGTTGGAAAAGCATTCCAGGTGACGCTGGTTGAGAGAATGCCAAAAGTGTGCAAAGCTGTCATCAAGGCAAAGGGTGGCTACTTTGAAGAATCTCAAATATATTTTGATTTGGTTAACACTTTTTTGGTTACTACATGATTCCATATGTGTTATTTCATAGTTTTGATGTCTTCACTATTATTCTAAAATGTAGAAAATAGTAAAAATAAAGAAAAACCCTTGAATGAGTAGGTGTGTCCAAACTTTTGACTGGTACAGTATATATATATATATATATATATATATAATACAGTGGGGAAAAAAGTATTTAGTCAGCCACCAATTGAGCAAGTTCTCTCCCACTTAAAAAGATGAGAGAGGCCTGTAATTTTCATCATAGGTACACATCAACTATGACAGACAAATTGAGAAAAAAAAATCCAGAAAATCACATTGTAGGATTTTTAATGAATTTATTTGCAAATTATGGTGGAAAATAAGTATTTGGTCACCTACAAACAAGCAAGATTTCTGGCTCTCACAGACCTGTAACTTCTTCTTTAAGAGGTTCCTCTGTCCTCCACTCGTTACCTGTATTAATGGCACCTGTTTGAACTTGTTATCAGTATAAAAGACACCTGTCCACAACCTCAAACAGTCACACTCCAAACTCCACTATGGCCAAGACCAAAGAGCTGTCAAAGGACACCAGAAACAAAATTGTAGACCTGCACCAGGCTGGGAAGACTGAATCTGCAATAGGTAAGCAGCTTGGTTTGAAGAAATCAACTGTGGGAGCAATTATTAGGAAATGGAAGACATACAAGACCACTGATAATCTCCCTCGATCTGGGGCTCCACGCAAGATCTCACCCCGTGGGGTCAAAATGATCACAAGAACGGTGAGCAAAAATCCCAGAACCACACGGGGGGACCTAGTGAATGACCTGCAGAGAGCTGGGACCAAAGTAACAAAGCCTACCATCAGTAACAAACTACGCCGCCAGGGACTCAAATCCTGCAGTGCCAGACATGTCCCCCTGCTTAAGCCAGTACATGTCCAGGCCCGTCTGAAGTTTGCTAGAGTTCAATTGGATGATCCAGAAGAGTATTGGGAGAATGTCATATGGTCAGATGAAACCAAAATATAACTTTTTGGTAAAAACTCAACTCGTCGTGTTTGGAGGACAAAGAATGCTGAGTTGCATCCAAAGAACACCATACCTACTGTGAAGCATGGGGGTGGAGACATCATGCTTTGGGGCTGTTTTTTCTGCAAAGGGACCAGGACGACTGATCCGTGTAAAGGAAAGAATGAATGGGGCCATGTATCGTGAGATTTTGAGTGAAAACCTCCTTCCATCAGCAAGGGCATTGAAGCTGAAACGTGGCTGGGTCTTTCAGCATGACAATGATCCCAAACACACCGCCCGGGCAACGAAGGAGTGGCTTCGTAAGAAGCATTTCAAGGTCCTGGAGTGGCCTAGCCAGTCTCCAGATCTCAACCCCATAGAAAATCTTTGGAGGGAGTTGAAAGTCCGTGTTGCCCAGCGACAGCCCCAAAACATCACTGCTCTAGAGGAGATCTGCATGGAGGAATGGGCCAAAATACCAGCAACAGTGTGTGAAAACCTTGTGAAGACTTACAGAAAACGTTTGACCTGTGTCATTGCCAACAAAGGGTATATAACAAAGTATTGAGAAACTTTTGTTATTGACCAAATACTTATTTTCCACCATAATTTGCAAATAAATTCATTAAAAATCCTACAATGTGATTTTCTGGATTTTTATTTTTTATTTTGTCTGTCATAGTTGACTTGTACCTATGATGAACATTACAGGCCTCTCTCATCTTTTTAAGTGGGAGAACTTGCACAATTGGTGGCTGACTAAATACTTTTTTTCTCCACTGTATATATATATATATATATATATATATATATATATATATATAAATGTTTTACTCCAAATACAAGCATAAAGATAACATCAACTTACAGACGCACACAAACAACGACTACATCTCCTCTGCCCAGACCTGCATCCTCACGCCCCCATCACAACTGCCTGCATTATTGTTTGCCTGAAACTGCACCATTTTGTTTCTCTCCGTAGCCCACACACTTTCAATATTTAAATAGTAAAATCATTCGATTTTTCCATCGTTTTAATGATGGCGGTTTGATTGATTTCCAAGTTTTTAGTATATGTTTTTTCAAGATGAGTCATGAGAAGAGAATCGTCAAATCGTCAACGCCATATCTTGAAATATGCAGACAGACGGATTCAAAGTAAGTTTACATTGTTATACTTTTGACGTTCTGCTCCAACTTTCCCTCCATTTTGTGCCAACATCAGTTCTTTTTAAGTCTTGGGTCCAGTAATTTATATTTTTTTCTAAGAGATTGTCAGTTGGATATGCTCTCTGCAAGGTTTTTATATCTCCTCTTTAATATGAACATCCTTTTCTGACTCAAATAAGATTCCCTCATGGTTGCTCTGATGTCTAAAAGATTTCAAATCGAAATGTTGTGATATGTAACTTTTAAGTTGCACATACAGTGGGGAAAAAAAGTATTTAGTCAGCCACCAATTGTGCAAGTTCTCCCACTTAAAAAGATGAGAGAGGCCTGTAATTTTCATCATAGGTACACGTCAACTATGACAGACAAAATGAGAAGAAAAAAATCCAGAAAATCACATTGTAGGATTTTTTAATGAATTTATTGGCATATGATGGTGGAAAATAAGTATTTGGTCAATAACAAAAGTTTCTCAATACTTTGTTATATACCCTTTGTTGGCAATGACACAGGTCAAACGTTTTCTGTAAGTCTTCACAAGGTTTTCACACACTGTTGCTGGTATTTTTGGCCCATTCCTCCATGCAGATCTCCTCTAGAGCAGTGATGTTTTGGGGCTGTCGCTGGGCAGCACAGACTTTCAACTCCCTCCAAAGATTTTCTATGGGGTTGAGATCTGGAGACTGGCTAGGCCACTCCAGGACCTTGAAATGCTTCTTACGAAGCCACTCCTTCGTTGCCCGGGCGGTGTGTTTTGGGATCATTGTCATGCTGAAAGACCCAGCCACGTTTCATCTTCAATGCCCTTGCTGATGGAAGGAGGGTTTCACTCAAAATCTCACGATACATGGCCCCATTCATTCTTTCCTTTACACGGATCAGTCGTCCTGGTCCCTTTGCAGAAAAACAGCCCCAAAACATGATGTTTCCAACCGCATGCTTCACAGTAGGTATGGTGTTCTTTGGATGCAACTCAGCATTCTTTGTCCTCCAAACATGACAAGTTTAGTTTTTACCAAAAAGTTATATTTTGGTTTCATCTGACCATATGACATTCTCCCAATCCTCTTCTGGATCATCCAAATGCACTTCAGACGGGCCTGGACATGTACTGGCTTAAGCAGGGGGACACGTCTCGCACTGCAGGATTTGAGTCCCTGGCGGCGTAGTGTGTTACTGATGGTAGGCTTTGTTACTTTGTCCCAGCTCTCTGCAGGTCATTCACTAGGTCCCCCCGTGTGGTTCTGGGATTTTTGCTCACTGTTCTTGTGATCATTTTGACCCCACGGGGTGAGATCTTGCGTGGAGCCCCAGATCGAGGGAGATTATCAGTGGTCTTGTATGTCTTCCATTTCCTAATAATGGCTCCCACAGTTGATTTCTTCAAACCAAGCTGCTTACCTATTGCAGATTCAGTCTTCCCAGCCTGGTGCAGGTCTACAATTTTGTTTTTGGTGTCCTTTGACAGCTCTTTGGTCTTGGCCATTGTGGAGTTTGGAGTGTGACTGTTTGAGGTTGTGGACAGGTGTCTTTTATACTGATAACAAGTTCAAACAGGTGCCATTAATACAGGTAACGAGTGGAGGACAGAGGAGCCTCTTAAAGAAGAAGTTACAGGTCTGTGAGAGCCAGAAATCTTGCTTGTTTGTAGGTGACCAAATACTTATTTTCCACCATAATTTGCAAATAAATTCATTAAAAATCCTACAATGGGATTTTCTGGATTTTTTTTTCTCAATTTGTCTGTCATAGTTGACGTGTACCTATGATGAAAATTACAGGCCTCTCTCATCTTTTTAAGTGGGAGAACTTGCACAATTGGTGGCTGACTAAATACTTTTTTTCCCCACTGTATTTGAAATATTTTGGTCAGTCCAAAATTACTTTTTAATTCTGTCATGGAAATAAATGTATTTCCTGTTACCAAGTCATTTACGG
This sequence comes from Coregonus suidteri, assembly GCA_036851935.1. Lineage (NCBI taxonomy): Eukaryota > Metazoa > Chordata > Actinopteri > Salmoniformes > Salmonidae > Coregonus > Coregonus suidteri. Next base: position 51,706,710 of record CM072239.1, on the reverse strand, counting down.
TGTCTATGCCTTTAGTTTTCCATGTGGACCAATTTATCGGTGAATTCTGAAAAGCTATCCAAGGATTGTTGCATAAGGATGTTTTTAGGAAGTGATATTGATTATTTTAGAATACGTTTCATTTTCTTCCATATTGTTATAGTGTTTTTTTCATTTTTTACCCCCTTTTTCAATCTTGTCTCATCGCTGCAACTCCCCAACGGGCTCGGGAGGTAAAGGTTGAGTCATGCGTCCTCCGAAACCTGACCCGCCAAACCGCGCTTCTTAAAACCCACCCGCTTAACCCGGCAGCCAGCCACACCAATGTGTTGGAGGAAACACTGTTCAACTGACTACCGAGATCAGAGTGCATCTAACTATATGTTGCAAGTAAAATCCTTGGGTAGCGAGTTGATGCAATTCCAAGTCTGGAAGGTTAAAACCACCCTCAGACTTAGGGAGATGTAAAGTCTGTTATGACCAACTTTTTTAAAGAATGTCTTCGGTGGGGTAATTGGTATTACCGAAAATAAATACAAAAACTTTGGCTGCCATGCCATTCTAAATACGTTTATTCTACCTGTAAGATATATGGGGAAATTATTCAATTGTCACGGTTTCTGCCGAGGCTGCCCCTCCTTCTTGCTCGGAAAGGCTTCGGCGTTCGTCGTCACCGGAATACTAGCTACTGCCGATCTATGTTCTATGTTTCTATGTTGCACCTGTTGTCTATTGTTACACACCTGTTGCCCATTATGTGATCACTCCTTCCCTATTTAACCCAGTGGCTCCCAATGTGTTTTGTGCATGTTTTTTTTTCTTCGTTTCGTGTGTCTTTGGTGAGCGGGTTAGTTCCTCCCTGTGTGGAGGTATTCTGTATTGTTATCTTTACTTATTTCAGTAAAGTACGTTTCTTAGAGTTCTGTGTCCTGCGCCTGACTTCGATCCACCGCATTACACTGACACTCGTTACAGAAACACGCACCATAGATGGAGTCAGCAGGTACAGCCAGTCAGTTCGAGTCGATGGAGGAACGAGCGTCTGTTCCACCTACGACAGGAGAGGAGGAGCGCCCAGGATTTTGTGCTGGAGTTCAGGACTCTGGCAGCCAGCGCAGGATGGAATGAGAGGGCCCTGATCGACCACTATCGTTGCAGCCTAAGGGAGGACGTTCGGCAGGAACTGGCCTGCAGGGATACCAATCTCAACCTGGACCAACTGGTGGAGATGTCCATCAGGCTGGATAACCGGTTGGAGACCCGCGGACGTTCTGATCAGGGCCCATTCATTCCATCCCCCAGCACCTCCGACCCTATCCCCATGGAGCTCGGAGGTGCTGCGCTTATGGAGACCAGGAGAGGGGCCATCCCCTGCACCAACTGTGGCCGCAGAGGACACACTGCGGGTCGGTGCTGGGGAGGGTCTCCAGGGAGTCGAGGCAGTAGGCAGAGCACTGGTCGACCATCTCAGGTGAGTAAGCACCCGACTCATCCAGAGCTCCCTGTTGGTCAGCTGTGTATAGAGGTTGTTTTCCCAGAGTTTTCTCCTCATTCCCAGCATAAGGCGCTAGTAGATTCAGGCGCAGCTGGGAATTTTATTGATCGTTAATATTCACGTAGTTTAGGGATTCCTACTGTTCGTGTTAAGGTGCCCTTCCCTGTCCACGCATTAGATAGTCGCACGCTGGGTCAGGTCTAATCAGGGAGGTTACCGCACCACTCTTAATGAGGACGCAGGGGGGTCATGAGGAGAGGATTAGTCTCTATCTGATTGATTCTCCTGTGTTTCCTGTGGTGTTGGGACTTCCCTGGTTAACCACTCATGACCCCACTATTTCCTGGCAATAGAGGGCTCTCAAGGGATGGTCCAGTCAGTGCTCAGGGAGGTGTGTAGGGGTTTCCTTAGGGGCTACTACGGTGGAGAGTCCAAACCAGGTCTCCACAATGCACATTCCTTCCGAGTATGCCGATTTGGCTCTCGCCTTCAGTAAAAAGAGGGCGACTAAATTACCACCCCATCGTCCGGGGGATTGTGCGATAAATCTCCAGGTAGGCGCTGCACTTTCCCGGAGTCACGTGTATCCTCTGTCACAGGAGGAGAAGGCGGCTATGGAAACATATGTCTCCGAATCTCTGAGACTGGGATACATTCGGCCTTCCAATTCACCTGTTTCCTCAAGTTTATTTTTCGTGAAGAAGAAGGATGGTGGGTTACGCCCGTGCATTGATTACCGTGGGCTTAATCAGATCACTGTCAAGTACAGCTATCCCTTACCTCTGATAGCATGTATGACGGAATCACTGCACGGGCGCGCTTCTTGGATCTCAGGAGCGCGTACAACCTGGTGCGTATTCGGGAGGGAGATGAGTGGAAGACGGCATTCAGTACCACCTCAGGACACTATGAGTACCTCGTCATGCCATACGGGTTGATGAATGCTCCATCAGTCTTCCAATCCTTTGTCGATGAGATTTTCAGGGATCTGCACGGACAGGGTGTAGTGGTGTATATTGATGACATTCTCATATACTCCACTACACGGGCCGAGCATGTGTCCCTGGTGAGTAAAGTGCTTGGAAGACTGTTGAAGCATGACCTGTATGCCAAGGCGGAGAAATGCCTGTTCTTTCAGGAGTCCATCTCCTTCCTAGGGTACCACATGTCCGCGTCTGGGGTGAGGATGGAGAGTGACCACATTTTGGCCGTGCGTAATTGGTCGACTCCAACCACGGTGAAGGAGGTGCAGCGATTTCTTGGGTTTGCCAATTACTACCAGAGGTTTATCTGGGGCTTTGGTCAGGTAGCGGCTCCCATTACCTCGTTGCTGAAGGGGGGACCGGTGTGTCTGCGGTGGTCAGCTGAGGCAGACAGGGCGTTCAATCATCTGAAGAACCTGTTTACCTCGGCTCCAGTGCTGGCTCATCCGGATCCCTTCTTTGCTTTCACGGTTGAGGTGGACGCGTCGGAGGCTGGGATAGGTGCTGTACTTTCCCAGCGCTCGGGCATACCACCCAAGCTCCGCCCCTGTGCGTTCTTTTCGAAGAAGCTTAGTCCGGCGGAGCGCAACTATGATGTGGGGGACCGGGAGCTGTTGGCTGTGGTCCAAGCCCTGAAAGCGTGGAGACATTGGCTTGAGGGGGCTAAACACCCTTTTCTCATTTTGACTGATCACCGCAATCTGGAGTACATCCGGGCGGCGAGGAGATTAAACCCTCGCCATGCAAGGTGGTCTATGTTTCTCACCCGTTTTGTTTTCACCCTTTCTTACAGGCCAGGTTCCCAGAATGCTAAGGCAGATGCTCTGTCCCGACTGTATGACACGGAGGAGAGTTCCGTGGAGCCCACTCCCATACTTCCGGCGTCATGTCTGGTGGCACCGGTGGTGTGGGAGGTGGACGTGGACATCGAGCAGGCGTTGCGTAACGAACCCACTCCTCCCCAGTGTCCAGAGGGTCGTGTGTAAGTCCCGCTGGAGGTCCGCGATCGTTTGATCTATTGGGCTCACACGTTACCCTCCTCTGGTCATACTGGTGCATTGTCTTAGTGGGAAGTACTGGTGGCCTACCTTAGCTAAGGATGTGAGGGTTTATGTTTCCTCCTGCTCGGTGTGCGCCCAGTTTAAGGCTCCTAGACACCTGCCCAGAGGGAAATTGCAACCCCTACCCATTCCATAACGACCGTGGTCCCACCTATCGGTGGATTTCGTGACGGATCTTCCCCCCTCACAGGGGAACACCACGATCCTGGTCGTTGTGGATCGGTTTTCTAAGTCCTGCTGCCTCATTCCTCTGCCCGGTCTCCCTACGGCCCTACAGACTGCTGAGGCCCTATTTACACACTTCTTCCGGCATTATGGGGTACCTGAGGATATAGTGTTTGATCGGGGTTCCCAGTTCACCTCGAGGGGTTGGAGGGCGTTCATGGAACGTCTGGGAGTCTCGGTCAGCCTGACTTCAGGGTTTCACCCCGAAAGTAATGGGCAGGTGGAGAGAGTCAACCAGGAGGTGGGTAGGTTTCTCAGGTCATATTGCCAGGACCGGCGGGGGGAGTGGTCAGTTTTTCTCCCCTGGGCAGAGATGGCCCAAAACTCACTCCGCCACTCCTCCACTAACCTGTCTCCATTCCAGTGTGTATTAGGTTATCAGCCGGTTCTGGCACCATGGCATCAGAGCCAGATCGAGGCACCTGCGGTGGATGAATAGTTTCGGCGCTCACAGGAGACCTGGAACGCTGCCCATGTGTGCCTGCAGCGGGCCATCGGGCGGCAGAAGGCGAGCGCCGACCGCCACCGCAGTGAGGCCCCGGTGTATGCACCGGGGGACCGGGTCTGGCTCTCGACCCGAAACCTGCCCCTTCGCCTGCCCTGCCGGAAGCTGGGTCGGCGGTTTGTGGGGCCATTCAAAGTCCTGAGGAGATTGAATGAGGTATGTTATAGGTTACAGCTTCCTCCTGAGTATCGTATTAACCCCTCGTTCCATGTGTCTTTTCTCAGGCCGGTGGTAGCTGGTCCACTCCAGGAGTCTGAGATACGGGGGAGGTTCCTCCGCCCCCCACTGGACATCGAGGGGGCACCGGCGTACTCGGTCCGTTCCATCTTAGATTCGAGGCGTCGGGTGGGAGGCCTGCAGTATCTCGTGGAGTGGGAGGGGTACGGTCCGGAGGAGCGGTGCTGGGTCCCTAGGAGGGACATCCTCGATCCCTCCATGTTGAGGGATTTCCACTGCAGTCATCCGACTCGCCCCGCACCGCGTCCTCCTGGCCGTCCCCGAGGCCGGTGTCGGGGGGGGGGGGGTACTGTCGCGGTTTCTGCCAGGCTGCCCCTCCTCCTTGCTCGGGCAGGCTTCGGCGTTCGTCGTCACCGGAATACTAGCTACTGCCGATCTATGTTATATGTTTCTATGTTGCACCTGTTGTCTGATTGTTACACACCTGTTGCCCATTATGTGATCACTCCTTCCCTATTTAACCCAGTGGCTCCCAATGTGTTTTGTGCGTGTTTGTTTTTTTGTTTCGTGTGTCGTTGGTGAGCGGGTTTGTTCCTCCCTGTGTGGAGGTATTCTGTATTGTTATCTTTACTTATTTCAGTAAAGTACGTTTCTTAGAGTTCTGTGTCCTGCACCTGACATCGATCCACCGCATTATACTGACACTCGTTACATCAATTTAATTAGATCTGCTTTCATATTGTTGAGTAATGGAATAAAGTTATCTTTATATATTTGTTGTCACTTATTAAGCATCCTAAGTATTTAATATTTTTTGTGGTCCACTTAAAGGATGTAGATCATGAGATATATATTTTTTCCACGTACATTTTATATCCTGAGATTTTTGAGTATTATGAAAATGTTTATTAGCAAAGGGGGCATTGAGTTTTCAATATCATTCAGGTATATCAGGAGATCATCTGCAAATAAGTTTAGTTTATATTCATGTTTACCAATACTGATAGCTGTTACGTTTGGGTCCTGTCTAATTCTTTCTGCAAGCGATACAATTGCCAGTGCAAACAGGAGGGAGGAGAGGGGACATTCCTGTCTTGTGCCCCTTTCTAAAGGACATTAACGCAAAATTGTTATTAAATGTATCATTTCAGATGGAAAGTTTAAAGATTCAAAAGTTTTTAATAGAGAAGGCCATTCAAGGCTGTCAAAAGCATTTTCGGCATCAACAGCCTGTGATGAGGTGGTGTTGAAGGAGTCAGGCGCAGGAGGGTAAATTACAAAATAACAGGCTTTAATCCGCAAAATACAGGTTCACGCAGAAATGCGTCAAACAAACTCCAGGGCACAAAACAGGTGCACTGGAAAATACAAGGCACACGGGAAAATACTCCCATCGATACAAAATACACGAGCTCCACCGAGCTTCACTAACCTCCACAATAAACAATCACCCACACAGACAAGGAAGCAGAAGTAACACTTATACAATGACTAATGAGGGAATAAGGACCAGGTGTGTGGGTGATTGATGATGGGTGATGATAAATGGATCGGCAGTAGCTAGTAAGCCGGTGACGCCGAATGCCGAAACCTGCCCGAACAAGGAGGATAGGCAGCCTCGGCGGAAGTCGTGATAGCACCCGCCTCCAGCAGCGCGCCGACCCTGGCCTCAGGGACGGCCTGGAGGACGCGGAGCAGGGCGAGCCGGATGGCGACGGTGGAAATCCCGTAACATGTAGGGATCGAGGATATCCCTCACCGGGACCCAGCACCGTTCCTCCGGACCGTACCCCTCCCACTCCATGAGGTACTGAAGGCACCCCACCCGATGCCTCGAATCCAGAATGGAACGGACAGAGTACGCCGGGGCCCCCTCGATGTCCAGAGGAGGTGGAGGGACCTCCTGCACCTCAGACTCCTGAAGCGGAACAGCTACCACCGGCCTGAGGAGAGACACATGAAACGAGGGGTTAATACGGTAATCAGGGGGAAGTAATAACCTATAAGTGACCTCGTTGACTTTCCTCAGGACTTTGAACGGCCCCACAAACCGCGGGATCAGTTTCCGGCAGGACAGGCGGAGGGGCAGATTCCGGGTTGAGAGCCAGACCCGATCCCCCGGTACAAAGACGGGGGCCTCACTGCGGTGGCGGTCAGCGTTGGCCTTCTGGCAGCATCCCACGTCTCCTCCACGCGCCGAAACCAGTCATCCACCACAGGAGCCTCGGTCTGGCTCTGGTGCCACGGTGCCAGAACCGGTTGGTAACCTATAACATACTGGAAAGGCATTAGGTTAGTGGAGGAGTGGCGGAAAGAGTTTTGGGCATATTCTGCCCATGGCAAGAACACAGACCTCTCCCCCGGCCGGTCCTGGCAGTAGGACCGCAGGAACCTACCCACGTCCTGATTTACCCGTTCCACCTGCCCATTACTCTCGGGGTGGAACCCAGAGGTCAGGCTGATCGAGACCACCAGACGTTCCATGAACGCCTTCCAGACCTTGGACGTAAACTGGGGACCTCGGTCAGACACTATATCCTCTGGTACCCCGTAATGCCGGAAGACGTGTGTAAACAGGGTCTCAGTAGTTTGCAGAGCCGTGGAGAGACTGGGCAGAGGAAGGAGGCGGCAGGCTTTAGAAAAGCAGTCCACAACGACCAGGATGGTGGTGTTACCTTGGGAGAGGGGAAAATCAGTTAGAAAATCAACACTTAGGTGAGACCATGGTCGTTATGGAACTGGTAAAGGTTGTAACTTACTAGCCGGGAGGTGCCTAGGTGCCTTACTCTGGGCGCACACTGAGCAGGAGGAGACATACACCCTCACGTCCTTAGCCAAGGTAGGCCACCAGTATTTTCCGGTCAGGCAGCGCACTGTTCGACCGATACCTGGGTGACGTGTGTGCCCAGTAGATCAGACGATCACAAATAAGAGCAGGCATGTACTGCAGCCCAGCTGGACACTGAGGTGGAGATGGCTCTGTGCGTAATGCCTGCTCTATATCTGCGTCCATCGCCCATACTACTGTCGCCACAATGCAGGAGGCCGGCAGTATGGGTTGTCGCTGGGCCTCTCCTCTGTGTCATACAGCCGGGACAGGGCATCTGCCTTCACGTTCCTCGTACCCGGATGTATGATAGAGTGAAATCAAACCGGGTGAAGAATAGGGCCCACCTGGCCTGGCGAGGATTCAGCCTCCTCGCTGCCCGGAAGTACTCCAGGTTACGGTGGTCCGTCCAGATGAGGAAAGGGTGTTTTGCCCCTCGAGCCAATGCCTCCACACGGTCAAGGCTCGGACAACAGCCAACAGCTCCCGATCACCAACGCCGTAGTTCTTTTCCGATGGGCTGAGCTTCTTCGAGAAGAACGCACAGGGGCGGAGCTTGGGTGGCATACCCGAATGTTGAGACAGGACAGCTCCTATCCCAACCTCGGATGCATCCACCTCCACTACAAACGGTATTGATGAATCGGGGTGGGCCAGTACTGGGGCTGAGGTGAACAGACCCAGCAGTTTGCTGAAGGCCAGGTCAGCCTCAGCAGACCAGCGGAGCCGGGACAGCCCACCCTTCAACAGGGAGGTAATGGGAGCTGCAACCTTGCCAAAGCCCCGGATAAACCTCCAACAGTATTTTGCAAAGCCAAGGAAGCGCTGCACCTCCTTAACCGTGGTTGGAGTCTGCCAATTACGCACGGCTGAAATGCGATCTCCCTCCATCTCCACGCCTGAGGTGGAAATGCGGTATGCAAGGAAGGAGACGGACTGCTGGAAAAACATACACTTCTCTGCCTTAGCATAAGGGTCATTTTCCAACAGTCGGGCCATCACCTTGCGAACCAGGGACACATGCTCGGCGCGCGTAGCAGAATACACCAGAATGTCATCGATGTAGACCACTACACCGCGACCAAGAATGTCCCGAAACAGCTCGTTCACAAAGGACTGGAAGACGGATGGAGCATTCATCAAACCGTAGGGCATCACCAGGTATTCATAATGCCCCGTGGTTGTGCTGAATGTTGTCTTCCACTCATCTCCCTCTCAGATACGCACCAGGTTGTACGCACTCCTGAGATCTAATTTGGTGAAGAAGCGCGCCCCATCCATTGACTCAATCACTGAAGGAATGAGGGGCAGAGGATAACTAAATCTTATCGTCTCCCTGTTCAGTGGTCGATAATCAATGCACGGGCGCAGACCTCCGTCCTTCTTCTTCACAAAGAAGAAACTCGAGGAGGCGGGTGAAGTGGAGGGATGTATATACCCCTGGTGCAGGGACTCGGTGATATATGTTTCCATAGCCACCATTTCAGCCTGTGACAGGGGGTATATATGACTCCTGGGAGGTACAGCGTCTACCCGGAGGTTTATCGCGCAATCCCCCGCCCGATGAGGTGGTAATTTAGTCGCCTGTGCTTTAGAGAATGCTTGCGCCAGATCGAGGTATTCAGGGGGAATGTGCACGGTGGAGATACTGTCTGGAATTTCCACCGTGGTTGCACCAATGGAAACACCTAGACACCTACCCTGACACTCTCGCGACCACCCTGTGAGAACCCTCTGCGGCCATGAGAAGGTGGGGTTGTGGAGTGCTAGCCAAGGGACACCTAATAGCACAGGGAAAGCAGGAGACTCAATAATGGAAAAAGTAACCTGCTCACAATGAGTCTCCTGGGTAATCATGGTGACTGGTGCAGTAACTTCCTTAACCAACCTGGACCCTAATGGTCGACTATCAAGTGCTCTGATGGGGTGTGGAATGGATAGGGGAATCAATGGAATGCCTATACGGTGTGCGAATGCCCTGTCCATAAAGTTCCCAGCTGCGCCTGAATTGACTAGCGCCTTACACTGGGGAACTTCCATGTGATCAGGGAAAGGAGATGTGTATTTTCCAGTGTGCAGCAGAGGGCTCTGAACGAGTGTGAGTGTTCAATACCTGGGGTGATGCGAGAGTGCCCTGCCTGCCGCCTCCAAACCCAGAAGAGCGTTGATGAAAACGTCCCGAAGCCACTCCTGCGTTGTCTTTGCTGTGTGCTTAGGGTCGTTGTCCTGTTGGAAAGTGAACCTTCGCCCCAGTCTGAGGTCCTGAGCACTCTGGAGCAGGTTTTCATCAAGGATCTCTCTGTACTTTGCTCCATTCATTTCTCACTCGATCCTGACTAGTCTCCCAGTCCCTGCCGCTGAAAAACATCCCCACAGCATGATGCTGCCATCACCATACTTCACCGTAGGGATGGTGCCAGGTGTCCTACAGACGTAATGCTTGGCATTCAGACCAAAGAGTTCAATCTTGGTTTCATCAGACCAGAGAATCTTGTTTCTCATGGTCTGAGAGTCTTTAGGTGCCTTTTTAGCATGCTCCAAGTGGGCTGTCATGTGCCTTTTACTGAGGAGAGGCTTCCGTCTGGCCACTCTACCATAAAGGCCTGATTGGTGGAGTGCTGCAGAGACGGTTGTCCTTCTGGAAGGTTCTCCCATCTCCACAGAGGAACTCTGGAGCTTTGTCAGAGTGACCATCAGGTTCTTGGTCACCTCCCTGACCAAGGCCCTTCTCCCCCGATTGCTCGGTTTGGCCCAGCTCTAGGAAGAGTCTTGGTGGTTCCAAACTTCTACCATTTAAGAATGATGGAGACCATTGTGTTCTTGTGGACCTTTAATGTTACAGAAATGTTTTTGGTACCCTTTACCAGATCTGTGCCCTCAATCAAATCCTGTCTCGGCGCTCTACGACAATTCCTTCGACCTCATGGCTTGGTTTCTGCTCCGACATGCACTTAAATAGACAGGTGTGTGCCTTTCCAAATCATGTTCAATCAATTGAATTGACCACAGGTGGACTCCAATCAAGTTGTAGAAACATCTCAAGGATGATCAAATGAAAATAGGATGCGCCTGAGTGCAATTTCAAGTCTCATAGCAAAGGGTCTGAACACTTATGTAAACAAGGTATTTTTATTTATTTATTGTTAATACATTTGCAAACATTTCTAAAACCTGTTTTCGCTTTGTCATTATGGGGTATTGTGTGTAGATTGATAAGAATGCATTGTTTTTTACATCAATTTTAGAATAAGGCTGTACCAAAATTTGGAAAAAGTCAAGGGGTCTGAATACTTTCCGAATGCACTGCATGGAACTCTCAATCCATAAAAGAAGAAGATTTGCAGAAGATGCAAATCCATAACACCTAAAAGCTGCACTGAAGTCTAACAGAACAAATTTTTTCAAACAGTTTGCTAAGCACCGGTAACAGTCTGATTGGTCGGCTGTTTTGAACCATTAAAGGGTGCTTTGCTATTTGGTAGTGGAATGACCTTTGCCTCCCATGCCTCCCATGTCTGAGGGCACACACTGTCTTCTATGCTTTAACTGAAGATGTGGCAAATTTACCATCCAGGTTGTCGGTACCAGGTGGTTTGTTCTTATTTATAGATAGCAATCAATATTTTCACCTCTTCCACACCCACTTGTGGAACTCAAAACTACAGTGCTCGTGTTTCATTATTTGGTCCGTTATGCATGAATATCAAGGCCTAGCATTTGTTGTTTGCATGTCATGCCTAAGTTTGCCAATCCTGTCAACAAAAAAGTTATCAAAAGTGGTTGGCAATATCAAAGGGTTTTGTTATGAACAAGCCATCTGCCTCAGTTTGCTTTTTTTGCCTAGAATTTTCTTATTTGCTATTCCCTTTGCCTCATTCCTCTCAGCAATACCGTTTTTCCAATTCATCATCTATCCATGGAGATTTGGCAGTTTCTAACAGTCAGTTTCTTGATGGGCGCATCAATATCAGTAACCGTCATAAATGAATGATTTTTATTAATTTACTATTAATACTTTATTATGAATAAATCATAAAATGCAGCGGACCAACAAATATTTTTCACATCTTCGACATATGAATCATTGCGAAACCTCTTGTATGATCTCTTATACACATTTTTAGTTCCAGCCTTTGGAACTTTGTTTTTTTCTAGATATGGCTATTATATTATGATCACTACATCCAATGGGTGTGGATACTGCTTTAGAGCAGATTTTGTGCAACATTATTGGAGGCACTGGTTACAGCTTGGAGCTTCTTTTTGAGTGTGCAGCTTGATGACAACCAGTCAATATTTAGTTCACCCAAAAAATAGACCTCTCTGTTGATATCACATACATTATCCAACATTTCACACATACAGTCCAAATTCTGCAATTTAGCACTTGGTGGTCTATTACAACTTCCTATGAGAATAGGCTTTCGGTGAGGCAGGTGAACCTGTAGCCATATTACTTCTACATCATCTGACATGAGATCCTCTCTCAGCCTAACAGGAATATTACTCTGGACATACATGGCAACACCTCCTGCATTTGGTTTCTATCTTTCCTGTATATTCTGTAACCATGTATAGCTACTACTGCATCATCAAAGGAATTATCTCAGTGTGTTTCCCCGTGTAGCTCAGTTGGTAGAGCATGGCGCTTGCAATGCCAGGGTTGTGGGTTCGTTTCCCACGGGGGGGCAGTATGAAAAAATGTATGCACCCACTAACTGTAAGTCGCTCTGGATAAGAGCGTCTGCTAAATGATTAACATGTAAACGTTTCAGAGATGGCCATGTGTTAACATGGGATATTTTTTGTCCTTTTCTGGGTTGCTCCTTTGTTTTTAGTGCTATTCTGAGAGGCTGATCTGAGGTAGACGTGTTCATTTATTCATTTACATTTTAGCAGACGCTCTTATCCAGAGCGACTTACAGTTAGTGAGTGCATACAATTTTCTTTTTTTTCTCATGTCAGTGACATTTACATCTGAGTCAATGGTACTCAGTGGGCTGCCCAGAGTGGGCTTCTTCCTAAGGTAGACAGTTTCAGTGCAAACAGTGGAATTCAATTTTATGAGCATAAGATTATTGCAGACGATACCCTTGGAGCTAACACTTAAAGGAACATAGATTAGGTTACTTACATTGACTGCACTTCTATTTCTCTGTGTTACGTCTACTCTCGCTCCTCCCCTCCGGTGTTCGACGTCGCCGGGAATACTAACCACCGGTCCTGGGATCCATCATTACGCACACCTGTACGTTATCATGAGGCACACCTGGACTCCATTACCTCACTTATTACCTCCCCTACATCTGGCACTCCATTAGGTTCTTTCCCCAGTCAGTATTATTCCTGTGTTTATGCTTAGACGCTACTGCTATGTTGTCTCATTCCAAGTTTGTTGTTTTATTAAACGTTTCACCTGCACCTGCTTCTCGACTCACAGCGTCATCGTTACAGAATACTGACTCCAACAATGTAAGCTGCAGGAGAACAAAGTATCTCCCAGACGGTCGACGAGCAGGGATACCTTCTACGTCAACACCAGGATCAGCTGGCAAAACTGGGGATGGCTATGGGAGAGGTTCTTCGCAGTGTGCAATGTCTCGAACATACCCGGGAGGCGCTGCCGTCAACTAGTGGAGGATACTCTACAGCCAGTCGACCCAGCACCACAGCCCATTCAGCAACCCGCTCAGGTCAGCGATGCCTGTTTGTCCCTCCCGGATAAATATGATGGCACACCATCTAAATGCCGTGGCTTCCACCTTCAGTGCTCCCTTTACTTTACGCACCAGATGGGAGCCCCCACCACTGAGAGGTCCAAGGTTGCACTGGTTATTTCTCTGCTGACTGGGCGAGCGTTGGAATGGGCCATGGCTGTCTGGGAGAGAGGAGAGGAGGAGCTAAATTCATATGAGGGGTTCATGGCTCTGTTCAAATGCATAGTCGATCATCCCCCGGAGGGCAGAGAGGGGTAATCGCTTACTCCAATTACAGCAGGGGGACCAGACGGCTGCAGAGTACGCGCTGACCTTCCGGACAGTAGCAGCATCCTGCGGATGGATTGAGCCGGCACTTCGTATGCTATTCAGAAGAGGTCTGTGCGAGGAGGTCCAGACAGAATTGGCCTGTCGAGATGACAACCTCTCCTTGGATTCATTCATTGTGATGGCCATCCGTCTGGATAACCTACTTCGGGAGCGTTGGTATTCTCATCGCTTCTCTCCCTCCCTCAGTGAACACTCTGGATCAGAGCCTGAACCCAAGGATGTTCTGCGGAACGACGCAGACGGAGACAGCTGGGGCTCTGTATTGTGGTCAAGGAGGGCACCAGCTCCAGCTGTGTCCGGCACTTCCTAATCCGGGATCCACAAGAGCAGATGGACGGTCACGTGATCTTCCAGGAGTGAGTATTCCATCTTCATCACTTTCTGCTAAACTCTTTTTGGTGTCCATCACACTAGTTGACTGTCCCTCATGTACTGTTTCTACAGCGTTAGTGGATTCCGGTGCCGCAGGGAAACTTTATTGACCAGACCCTTGCCTCCTCCCTTAACCTCATCTCATACCCGCTCTCCTCTCCTCTCCTGGTTCAAGCCCTCAATAATCGGCCACTAGGATCCGGAACCATCACACACATCACCCAACCACTCACCCTCACCGTGGAATCCATTCATCAGGAGAACATCACCTTCTTCATCACCAGAGCACCAGGTCCCAAGATCATCCTCGGCCTCCCTCGGCCAGAACCCCACCATCTCATGGTCTAGGATGAGATTCACAGACTGGTCACCCGATGCCGGAGGACCTGCTTCCCAATCCCCTGTGGTTCCACGTCGGTTGAGAGTCCTGTGATTACCCTTCAGCCCAACATCCCGGAGGTATACCAGGACCTACGGGAGGTCTTCACCAAGACCCGCCCCACCTCTTCTTCCTCCTCATTGCCCCTGGGACTGTGCCATCGACGCATCTCTGTGCAGACGCATCTATCCTCTGTCGGTGGCTGAGACCCAGGCCCTGGAGGATTACATCCAAGAGGCGCTCCAACAAGGTTTACATACGCACGTCCACTTCTCCTGCGTTGGCTGGTTTCTTCTTCATGGCCAAGAAGGATGGAGGGTTACGTCCATGTATTGATTACAGAGGACTCAATGAAATCACCACAAAGTACTGTTACCCTCACCCGTTGGTGCTGGCAGCCATCGAACAGCTCCGCGGGGCCCGGTTCTTTACCAAACTGGACTGCGGAGTGCATACAATCTCATCCGCATCTGGGAGGGGGATGAGTGGAAGATTGTGTTTAGCATGATGTCTGGTCACTACGAGTACTTGTGTGATGCCTTTTGGTTTAGCCAATGCTCTGTCAGTGTTCCAGGCATTCGTTAATGAGGTGTTCAGGGACATGCTCGGACGCCATGTGATCGTGTATATCGATGACATCCTGGTCTACTCGGCTACCCTGGAGGATCACATCACTCACATTCGAGCAGTCCTGGAACGCCTCCTGGCTAACCACCTGTTTGTCAAGGCTGAGAAGTGCCGATTTCATCAGAAGGCTGTCTCCTTCTTAGAGATCAGCCCGCAGGGAGAAAGGATGGACGACAAGAAGGTAAATGCAGTCAGATCATGGCCAGTCCCGACCACCATAAAGGGGTTACAATGGTTTTTGGGGTTTGCCAACTTTCTACCTCCGTTTCATCAGGAACTTTAGCTCCATCGCCGCTCCTCTCACCTCTCTCCTCAACGGTGGTCCCCATAGGGTTGGTGTGGAGCCCAGCAGCCGACGAGGCCTTCCGTCTACTCAAGGGATGTTTCACCTCCGCCCCAGGGCTCAAACACCCAGATCCCACGATATCCTTTGTGGTGGAGGTGGACGCTTCAGAGGTGGGCGTGGGGGCAGTTCTGTCTCAACGACAGGGAAATCCACAGAGATTGTATCCGTGTGTATATTACTCTAAGAAACTGTCCCCTGCAGAGAGGAATTACGACATCGGTGATCGAGAGCTCCTGGCGGTGCAGTTGGCATTAGAGGAGTGGAGACACTGGCTGGAGGGCGCCAAGGAACCATTCGTCACCCTCACCGACCATCGGAACCTCGAGTACATACATACAGCTTAATCCGGGCCAAGCAAGGTGAGCTTCACGCTGACCTATTGCCCAGGTTCAAAGAACACCAAGGCCGATGCCCTGTCCCGTCTCTACGATTCGGAAAAAGTCCTCAATGCACCTATAATCCCATCCTCCTGAGTCGTAGCTCCTGTGGTCTGGGACGTAAATGTGAAACTTTATCCAGGCTCCAGGAGCCCTCACCCACTAACTGTCCTCCCGAGCGCATCTACGTTCCCACAGGGGTAAGGGATCAGCTGCTGACCTGGGCACAAACAGCTGTCATCGCTGGATATCCAGGTATTTCTTGCACTACCCAATCCATCTCTGGGAAGTACTGGTGGCCCACCTTGGCGCAGGACATCATTCGCTACGTCAACTCCTGTTCCGTATGTGCCCAAACCAAATCCCCCCGGGAACGCTCCAGCAGGTAAACCCCTTCCCGTGACTCAGCGTCCCTTGACTTTGTTACTGATCTCCCTTCCTCTGACGGTTTCACAACCATTTTGGAGCGCTACCAAACCCAGACCGTCAGTCTCTAAGCAGTTCTCTATGTTGATGGAGATAATCCTGGAACCCTGTGCGGTTAGGGTGAATCCCGTGTCTTTTTAAAGAGTGTTGGTTGCTCCCACAGCAAGTCAAAAAATGTCACAAAAGGAGACATTCTTGTCTTTGCAGAGTTTCTTCAGGAACTCATTTAGGGTTAGCAGGGCATCTGTAACATTCCGAACCCCTTCTATAGGATGGCAGAGGTGCCAGAGATTATTATTGTCTACCAAAAAGGGTGTTAAAGAGAATGTTCCTCAGATTGCCGAAAGCGAATGTCGTTAAATCCTAAGTGAATGACGATGGTGCCCATATTAGAGTAGTTGGCTAGAACTATGGTGTGGGAAGGAGTTGATGTCTCGGACACGGGCTCCTGGGTGACAATGGCCCTTGGTCGGGTCCGTAGGCAGGTCAAAATCTCTCACCATCGAGCTGCCCACGACGTGATGGAATCCGATGGGGAGGGAAGAGGGGGGAAAAGTACAGGCTTGCCTTAGGAAGGGGAGAAGAGGTGTGCTTTGACTCATGCCAGCCTGACTCACCGCACATGTACTAGTAGCAGCGGATGGCGTCAGAATCCTTGGGGATGTGGAGGAGGGCCCAAGACCTTGCTTCCTTTGGTCAGCAACTGGGTGAGCTGTGAAGGAGGGTGCCCCTGGACGGTTGCTGGCTGTTGGTGTACTCCCAGGATCAGAGCTGACTTACGGGACCAGTATGTCCACCTCCAGCTGTTAATAGCTGGATCTGATCTTTCCAGGATATATGGAAGCATACCAGACTGCCTCCACCTGACCTCCTACGCCTTGCCGGTGTCCAGTCTCCACTGGCTGTGGAGTTGAGCTCACCGTCTATCCAGTAGATTGGAGCAGATCAGTACTGCAGACTCATCGACCCCTTGGCTGTAGGAGGAATTCAGAACTGAAATTATGTGTGCCCGAGCTGCAATCAAAGCACTTAGAAAGCACATACTGTTTTTCCCGCAGCTGAGCTAACAGCCGGAGAATCTCTTCCCTAAGCTGCTTGATGACGTTACATTTGGAACAGACAAAGAAATTAATGTTCATTTATCAGTTCCACCTTATTTTACTCCTCTTGTATAGATATCATCTCACACCTAGCGCATTTGAGCCCAGACGTAGACACAAATACATAACATATTTTTTTTTGACTCTAGCACTGCTAGCGTTATCTTGCTCTGTTAGCATGATGGCTAACCGCTATCTATTGTGCTTTTTTAGCTGGAATCTGGGACACACAACTTGCGGTCCCAGCCGAAAAAGCTAACCGCATCACGAAATCCTTAGCTATCAGAACTTCAAATTTGATTAAAAAACTATTTCATATAAACGTTTTCTGTAAAAAAAAACACCAAACCGAGTGTAGG
Organism: Coregonus suidteri; assembly: GCA_036851935.1. Lineage (NCBI taxonomy): Eukaryota > Metazoa > Chordata > Actinopteri > Salmoniformes > Salmonidae > Coregonus > Coregonus suidteri. Next base: position 51,689,425 of record CM072239.1, on the reverse strand, counting down.
TCAGACTCACAGACTCACAAAACTTCCGTGATGGGATTTCTGTTGATGCGACTCCGTGCAGCCAATGGCAATGTCCACTTTAGGAATAATGCCGGGAGCGTTTTGTGGATTTGACAGCTCTAACCCAGTTTCACCGCCGACACCGCCAAAACCACAGCCATTCGGATGTCGGCTAAAGCGGATCTGATTGAATAGAGACAAAGAGTTTAGTGTGCTTATGTCTGACATCATCAATGTTGGCCAAAATGTTTCCAAAACAAACATGCTAAAACCTGTGACTGTCACGCACGTTGAAGAACGGGTCAGACCAAGGAGCAGCGTGGTATGCGAACATGTTTATTAAACTGGATAAACACTAGACAAAAATAACAAACTCAACGAAACCGTGAAGTCCTATGGGACGAAAACCAGCCTACAAGGAACAAGATCCCACAAACAAGGACTTTAACCGTGACGGTCCAAAGGGCTAACACACAAGCCTAAACAGGAACACAACAAGATCCCACAACACAGGCAGGAAAACTGGCTGCCTTAAGTATGATCCCCAATCAGAGACAACGAGCGACAGCTGCCTCTGATTGGGGACCACACACCCGGCCAAACACAGAAGTATGACAACTAGAATCTAACCATAGATATACAACAACCTAGAACTAAACATGCACACCCTGACCAAACTAACTAGAGTTATATAGGCCAGGGCGTGACAGTGACTAATTTCTATAATTGTTGTCCATAACCAGTGTATTCCACATTTTACATTTACATTTTTAGTCATTTAGCAGACGCTCTTATCCAGAGCGACTTACAGTTAGTGAGTGCATACATTTTATTTAGTTTTCTTCATACCATGAATATATTCATCAACAATGTCTCTAATTCACCAGATGCATAATAAACCCTGTAATTACTGTACCTTTCAGACACACACACCACGGACACACACACAACACACACACACACACACACACACACACACACACACACACACCAACACAAACACACACACACACACCATTCATAAACTCCAATGAGTAACCTTTCAGTAAAACG
>CM072239.1:51644715-51687872 GCA_036851935.1 Coregonus suidteri | reverse complement strand
TAACCAACTACGCCCCAGGGACTCAAATTGCAGTGCCAGACATGCCCCCCCTGTTTAAGCCAGTACTTCCCGGGGCCCGTTGAAGTTTGCTAGATTTAAATTGGATTCCAGAAAGTTTGGGAAATGTCATATGGCAGATAAAAAACCAAAAATATAATTTTTTGGAAAAAAATCAACTCGTGGGTTTTTGGGAGGCAAAAAATGTGATTTGCTCCAAAAAACACCATCCCCTATGGAAATGGGGTGGAGACATCATGTTTTGGGGCTGTTTTTCGCAAGGGACCAGACACATCTGAAAGGAAAAATGAAGGGGGGCCATGTATGTGGTTTTGAGGGGAAAACCCCTTCATCAGCAAGGGCATAAAGCTGAAACGTGGCGGGGGTCTTTAGCATGACAATGATCCCAAACACACCCCCCGGGCAACGAAGGGTGGCTTGTAAGAAGCTTTTAAAGGTCCTGGGTGGCCTACCCCGTCTCCAGATCTCCCCCATAGAAAATTTTTTGGAGGGAGTTAAAATTTTAAACCGTTTGCCCAGCGCCCCCCAAAACATCACTGCTCTAAGGAGATCTGCATGGAGGAGGGGCCCAAATACCAGAAACAGTTGTAAAAACCTTGTGAAGACTTACAAAAAACGTTTGACCTTGTCATTGCCAAAAAAGGGTAATAACAAAGTTTTGGGAAACTTTTGTTATTGACCAAATACTTTTTTTCCCACCATAATTTGCAAAAATTGATTAAAAATCCTACAATGTGATTTCTGGATTTTTTCTTATTTTTTACTTTGTCTGTCATAGTTTGACGTGTACTATGAGGCACAGTTACAGGCCGCTCTCATCTTTTTAAGTGGGTAGGACTGCATCAATTGTGCTAGACTAACATACTTTTTTTCCTCACTGTATTTATAGATTATATAATATATACTCTATATATATTTATAATGTTGTACCTTCCAAATACAAGCATAAAGATAACAGCAACTTACAGACGCACGACAAAACACCGACTACGTCGTCCTCTGCCCAGACCGCATCCTCACGCCCCAGTCACAACTGCCTGCATTATGTGTTTGCCTGAAACTTGCACCATTTTGTTTTTCTCTCGTAGCCCACAAACGACTTTCATATTTTAAATGAGTAAAATCATTCGATTTTTCCATCTTTTTAATGATTTCGTTTTGATTTGAATTTCCAAGTTTTTAAGTATATGTTTTTTTCAAGAATGTAGTCAGGAGAAAAGGAGATCGTCAAAAATCGTCAACTGGTATCTCCTAACTACCGCCCATATTCTTGAATATGCAAGACAGATCGGATTCTAAGTAAGTTTACATTGTTTATACTTTTGGACGTTCTGCTCCAACTTTCCCCTCCATTTTGTGCCGAACATCAGTTTCCTTTTAAGTCTTGGGTCCAGTAATTTTTAATAATTTTTTTCCCTAAGAGATTGTCAGTTGGATATGCTCTCTGCAAGGTTTTATATATCTCCTCTTTAATATGAAACATCCTTTTTTCTGAACTCCAAATAAGATTCCCTTCATGGTTGCTCCTGATGTCTACAGATTTCAAACGCAATGTTGTGTTATATGTACCTTTAAGTGGCACATACATTGGGGAAAAAAGTATTTAGTCAGCCACCAATTAATTGTGCAAGTTCTCCCACTTACACAAGATGCAGAGGAGGCCCTGTAATGTTCATCATAGTACACGTCCACTATGACAGGACACAATGAGAAAGAAAAACAAATCCAGAAATCACATTGTTAGGATTTTTAATGCATTTAATTGGCCCTATGATGTGGAAAATAAGTATTTGGTCCAATAACAAAAGTTTCTCATACTTTGTTCTATAACCTTTGTTGGCAATGACACAGGGTCGACAACGTTTTCCTGTAAGTCCTTCACAAGGTTTTTCAGTTCACACACTGTTGCTGGTCTTTTGGCCCATTTCTCCATGCAGATCTCCTCTAAGACAGTGATGTTTTGGGGCTGTCCGCTGGCGCACAGAGTTGTGTTTTTTTTTTTTTTTTCTTTCAGACTCGCCTCCAAGATTTTCTATGGGGGTGAGATTCTGATACTTGGCTAGGCCACTCAAAGGACCCTGAATGCTTCGTACGAGCCACTCCTTCCGTTTCCCCCCGGGCGTGTGTGTTTGTGATCATTGTCATGCTGAGAGACCCAGCCACGTTTCCTCTTCAAGTGCCCTTGCTGATGGAAGGAGGGTTTTCACTCAAAATCTCACGATACATGGCTCCCCATTCATTCTTTCCTTTACACAGTATTCAGTCGTCTGGTCCCTTCTGCAGAAAAACAGCCCCAAAAACATGATGTTTCCAACCGCATGCCTTCACATGTAGGTTGGTGTGTCTGTTTGGATGCAAACTCAGCATTCGTTGTCTCCAAACATGACAAGTTTAGTTTTTACCAAAAGTTATATTTTGGTTTCATATCTGACCATATTGAACCTTCTCCCATCCTCTTCTGGATGCATCCAAATGCACTTCAGACGGGCCTGTAGCATGTACTCGGCCTTAAGCAGGGGGACACGTCTCGCCCTGCAGGAGTTGAGTTCCCTGGCGGCGTAGTGGGTGTTACTGGATGGTATGCTTTGTTACTTTGTCCCAGCTCTCTGCAGGTCATATTCACTAGTGTCCCTCCCGTGTGGTTCTGGGATTTTGCTCACTGTTCTTGTTTCTTGTGATCATTTTGACACCACGGTGTGAGATCTTGCGTGGAGCCCTCAAGATCGAGGAGATTATAAAGTGTTCTTGTAATGTCTTCTCCTTTCTAATAATGGCTCGCCACAGTTGAATTTCTTCACACCAAGCTGCTTACCTATTCCAGATTCAGTCTTCCCAGCCATGGTTCAGGTCTACAATTTTGTTTTTTGTGTCCTTTGACAGCTCTTTGGTCTTGGCCATTGTGGAGTTTTGGAGTGTGATGTTTTTGAGTTGTGGACAGTTGTCTTTTATACTGATAGCCAACACAGTTCAAACAGGTGCCATTAATACGGTAATCGAGTGGAGGGACAGAGGAGCCCTCTTAAAGAAGACGTTTACAGGTCTGTGAGAGCCAGAAATCTTGCTGTGTTTGGTAGGTGACCAAATACTTATTTTCACCATAATTTTTAGAGGAGAAAAGGGGTTGTGGTTAGTAAAAAGGAGTTTTTGGGTTGGGTTTGGGGGGGAAAAAAGAGGTTTGCAAATAAATTCATTAAAAAATCCTACAATGGGATTTTCTGTATTTTTTTTTCTCAATTTGTCTGCTCATAGTTTGACGTGTACCTATTGATGAAATTAACAGGCCCTCTCTCATCTTTTAAGTGGGGAACTTGCACAAATTGGTGGCTGACTAAATACTTTTTTTCCACCCTGTTATTTGAAAAAATATTTGTTTTTTTTTGGTCAGTCCAAAGATTTACTGTTTTATTCTGTCATGGAAATAAATGTATTTTCTGTTACCAAGTCCATTTACGGTGTCTATGGCCTTTAGTTATTCCATGTGGACCATTTCATTGGTGAATCTTGAAAAGCTATCCAGGGGAAGGATTGTTGCATAAGGATGTTTTTAGGAAGTGATATTGATTATTTTAGAATAACGTTTCATTTTCTCTTCATATTGTTATAGTGTGTTTTTTTTTCATTTTTTACTCCCTTTTTCAATCTTTGTCTTCTCACTGCAGACTCCCTCCAAACGTGCTCGGGAGGTAAAGGTTGTATTCATGCGTCCTCCGAAACCTGAACCGCCAACCGCGAGCTTCTTAAAAAACCCAACCGCGCTTAACCACCCGGCAAGCCAGCCACACCACTGGTGTTGGAGGAAACACTGTTCAACTGACTACTACGGAGGTCCGAAGTGCATCTAGCTATATGTTGTCAAGTAAAATCCTTGGGTGAGCGAGTTGATGCAATTCCAAAGTCTGGAAGGGTCAAACCACCCTCAGACTTAGGGAGAAGTACAAGATCTTTTATGACCACTTTTTTAAAAGGATATGGTCTTCGGTGGGGTCATTGGTATTACCGAAAATAAATACAAAAACTTTTGGCAGCCATTCCCTTCTAATATGTTTATTCTACCCTGTAAGATATATGGGGAAATTATTCAATTTGTCACGGTTTTTCTGCCAAAGCTGCCCCTCCTTCTTTGCTCGGAAAGGCCTTCGTCGTTCGTCGCGTCCCCGATGGCATCTAGCTACTGCCGATCTATGGTCTATGTTTCTATGTTGCACGCTGTTAGTCCTATTGTTACACCACATTTTGCCCATTAGTGGATCACTCCTTTCCCTATTTTACCCAGTTGCTTCCAATGTGTTTTTGTGCATGTTTTTTTTTCTTCGTTTCGTGTGTCTTTGGTGAGTGGGTTAGTTTCCCTCCCTGTGTGGAGGTATTCTGTATTGTTATCTTTACTTATTTCAGTAAAGTACGTTTCTTAGAGTTCTGTGTCCTGCGCGCCTGACTTCGATCCACCGCATTACACACTGACACTCGTTACAGAAACACGCACCATAGATGGAGTCAGCAGGTTTACAGCCAGTCAGTTCGAGTCGATGAGGAACGAGCGTCTGTTCCACCATACGACGACAGAGAGGAGGAGCGAGCCCAGGATTTTGTGCTGGAGTTCAGGACTCTGGCAGCCAGCGCAGGATGGATATGAGAGGCCCTGATCGACCACTATCGTTGCAGCCTAAGGGAGGACGTTCGCAGGAACTGGCCTGCAGGGATACCAATCTCAACCTGGACCAACTGGTGGAGATGTCCATCAGGCTGGATAACAGGTTGGAGACCCGCGGACGTTCTGATCAGGGCCCATTCATCCATCCCCCCAGCCCACCGACCCTATCCCCATGGAGCTCGGAGGTGCTGCGCTTATGGAGACCAGGAGAGGGGCATCCCCTGCACCAACTTACTGTGGCCGCAGAGGACACACTGGCCGGGTCGGTGGTGGGGAGGGTCTCCAGGGCAGTCGAGGCAGTAGGCAGAGCACTGGTCGACCATCTCAGGTGAGTAAGCACCCGACTCATCCAGAGCTCCCTGTTGGTCAGCTGTGTATAGAGGTTTGTTTTCCCAGAGTTTTCTCCTCATTCCCAGCATAAGGCGCTAGTAGATTCAGGCGCAGCTGGGAATTTTTATGATCGTCAGTCAATATTCACGTAGTTTAGGGATTCCTACTGTTCGTGTTAAGGTGCCCTTTCCCTGTGCCACAGCATTAGATAGTCGCACGCTGGGTCAGGACTAATCAGGGAGGTACCGCACCAACTCTTAATGAGGACGCGAGGGGGTCATGAGGAGAGGATTAGTCTCTATCTGATTGATTCTCCTGTGTTTCCTGTGGTGTTGGGACTTCCCTGGTTAACCACTCATGACCCACAATTCATTTCCTGTGCAATAGAGGGCTCTCAAGGGATGGTCCAGTCATTGCTCAGGGAGGTGTGTAGGGGTTGTCCTTAGGGGACTACTACGGTGGAGAGTTCCAAACCAGGTCTCCACACGATGCACATTCCTTCCGAGTATGCCGATTTGGCTCTCCGCCTTCAGTAAAAAGAGGGCGCGACTAAATTACCACCCCATCGGCCGTCCGGGGGATTGTGCGATAAATCTCCAGGTAGGCGCTGCACTTTCCCGGAGTCACGTGTATCTCTGTCACAGAGGAGAGAGCGGCTATGGAAACATATGTCTCCGAATCTCTGAGACTGGGATACATTCGGGCCTTCCAATTCACCTGTTTTCCTCAAGTTTATTTTTTCGTGAAGAAGAAGGATGGTGGGTTACGCCCGTGCATTGATTACCGTGGGCTTAATCAGATCACTGTCAAGTACAGCTATCCCTTACCTCTGATAGCATGTATGACAGAATCACTGCACGGGCGCGCTTCTTGGATACTCAGGAGCGCGTACAACCTGGTGCGTATTCGGGAGGGAGATGAGTGGAAGACGGGCATTCAGTACCACCTCAGGACACTATGAGTACCTCGTCATGCCATACGGGTTGGATGAATGCTCCATCAGTCTTTCCAATCCTTTGTCGATGAGATTTTCAGGGATCTGCACGGACAGGGTGTAGTGGTGTATATTGATGACATTCTCATAATACTCCACTACACGGGCCGAGCATGTGTCCCTGGTGAGTAAAGTGCTTGGAGACTGTTGAAGCATGACCTGTATGGCCAAGGCGGAGAAATGCTTGTTCTTTTCAGGAGTCCATCTCCTTCCTAGGGTACCACTGTCCGCGTCTGGGGTGAGGATGGAGAGTGACCACATTTTGGCCCGTGGGCGTAATTGGTCGGAACTCCAACACACGGTGAAGGAGGGGTGCAGCGATTTCTTGGGTTTGCCAATTACTACCAGAGGTTTATCTGGGGCTTTGGTAAGGTAGCGGCTCCCATTACCCGTACGTTGCTGAAGGGGGGACCGGTGTGTCTGTCTGCGGTGGTCAGCTGAGGCAGACAGGGCGTTCAATCATCTGAAGAACCTGTTTACCAACGGCTCCAGTGCTGGCTCATCCGGATCCCTTCTTTGCTTTCACGGTTGAGGTGGACGCGTCGGAGGCTGGGATAGGTGCTGTACTTTCCCAGCGCTCGGGCATACACACCAAGCTCCGCCCCTGTGCGTTCTTTTCGAAGAAGCTTAGTCCGGCGGAGCGCAACTATGATGTGGGGGACCGGGAGCTGTTGGCTGTGGTCCAAGCCCTGAAAAGCGTGGAGACATTGGCTTGAGGCGACTAAACACCCTTTTCTCATTTTGACTGATCACCGCAATCTGGAGTACATCCGGGCGGCGAGGAGATTAAACCTCGCCATGCAAGGTGGTACTATGTTTCTCTCACCCGTTTTGTTTTCACCCTTTCTTACAGGCCTAGGTTCCCAGAATGCTAAGGCAGATGCTCTGTCCCGACTGTATGACACGGAGGAGAGTTCCGTGGAGCCCACTCCCATACTTCCGGCGTCATGTCGTGTGGCACCGGTGGTGTGGAGGTGGACGTGGACATCGAGCGGGCGTTTGCGTAACGAAACCCACTCCTCCCCAGTGTCCAGAGGGTTGTGTGTAAGTCCCGCTGGAGGTCCGCGATCGTTTGAATCTATTGGGGCTCACACGTTACCCTCCTCTGGTCATACTGGCAAGTCGGTCGGACATGTGCATTTGTCTTAGTGGTAAGTACTGGCTGGCCTACCTTAGCTAAGGATGTGAGGGTTTATTGTTTCCCTCCTGCTCGGTGTTGCGCCCAGTTTAGGCTCCTAGACACCTGCCCCCCAGAGGGAAATTGCAACCCCTACCCATTCCATAAACGACCGTGGTCCCAACCTATCGGTGGATTTCGTGACGGATCTTCCCCCTCACAAGGGAACACCACGATCCTGGTCGTTGTGTGGATCGGTTTTTCTAAGTCCTGCTGCCTCATTCCTCTGCCCGGTCTCCCTACGGCCCTACAGACTGCTGAGGCCCTATTTACACACTTCTTCCGGCATTAGGGGTACCTGAGGGATATAGTGTTTGATCGGATCGGTTCCCAGTCACCTGAGGGGTTGGAGGGGCGTTCATGGAACGTCTGGGAGTCTCGGTCAGCCTGACTTCAAGGGTTTCACAACCGAAAGTAATGGGCAGGTGGAGAGAGTCAACCAGGAGGGTGGGTAGGTTTCTCAGGTCATATTGCCAGGACCGGCGGGGGAGTGGTCAGTTTTTCTCCCCTGGGCAGAGATGGCCCAAAACTCACTCCGCCACTCCTCCACTAACCTGTCTCCATTCCAGTGTGTATTAGGTTATCACAGCCTGGTTCTGGCACCATGGCATCAGAGCCAGATCCGAGGCACCTGCGGTGGATGACATGTAGTTTCGGCGCTCACAGGAGACCTGGAACGCTGCCCATGTGTGCCTGCAGCGGGCCATCGGGCGCAGAAGGCGAGCGCCGGACCACCACCGCAGTGAGGCCCCGGTGTATGCACCGGGGGGACCGGGTCTGGCTCTCGACCCGAAACCTGCCCCCTTCGCCTGCCCTGCCGGAAGCTGGGTTGGCGGTTTGTGGGGCCATTCAAAGTCCTGAGGAGATTGAAATGAGGTATTTATATGGTTACAGCTTCCTCCTGAGTATCGTATTAACCCCTACCCCTCGTTCCATGTGTCTTTTCTCAGGCCGGGTGGTAGCTGGTCCACTCCAGGAGTCTGAGATACGGAGGTTCCTCCGCCCCCCACTGGACATCGAGGGGGCACCGGCGTCACTCGGTCCGTTCCATTCCATCTTAGATTCGGGCGTCGGGTGGGAGGCCTGCAGTATCTCGTGGAGTGGGAGGGGTACGGTCCAGAGGAGCGGTGCTGGGTCCCTAGGAGGGACATCCTCGATCCCTCCATGTTGAGGGATTTCCACTGCAGTCATCCGACTCGCCCCGCACCGCGCGTCCTCCTGGCCGTCCCCGAGGCCGGTGTCGGGGGGGGGGGGGGCGTACTGTCACGGTTTCTGCCAAGCTGCCCCTCCTCCTTGCTCGGGCAGGCTTCGGCGTTCGTCGTCACCGAATACTAGCTACTGCCGATCTATGTTATATGTTTATATGTTGCACCTGTTTGTCTGATTGTTACACACCTGTTGCCCATTATGTGATCACTCCTTCCCTATTTAACCCAGTGGCTCCCAATGTGTTTTGTGCGTGTTTGTTTTTTTTGTTTCGTGTGTCGTTGGTGAGCGGGTTTGTTCCCTCCCTGTGTGGAGGTATTCTGTATTGTTATCTTTACTTATTTCAGTAAAGTACGTTTCTTAGAGTTCTGTGTCCTGCACCTGACATCAATCCACCGCTTATACTGACACTCGTTACATCAATTTAATTAGATCTGCTTTCATATTGTTGAGTAATGGAATAAAGTATCTTTATATATTTGTTGTCACTTATTAAGCATCCTAAGTATTTAATATTTTTTGTGGTCCACTTAAAGGATGTAGATCATGAGATATATATTTTTTTCCACGTACATTTTATATCCTGAGATATTGAGTATTATGAAAATGTTTATTAGCAAAGGGGGCATTGAGTTTTTTTTCAATATCATTCAGGTATATCAGGAGATCATCGGCAAATAAGTTTAGTTTATATTCATGTTTACCAATACTGATAGCTGTTACGTTTGGGTCCTGTCTAATTCTTTCTGCAAGCGATACAATTGCCAGTGCAAACAGGAGGGAGGAGAGGGGACATTCCTGTCTTGTGCCCCTTTCTAAAGGACATTAACGCAAAATTGTTATTAAATGTATCATTTCAGATGGAAAGTTTAAAGATTCAAAAGTTTTTAATAGAGAAGGCCATTCAAGGCTGTCAAAAGCATTTTCGGCATCAACAGCCTGTGATGAGGTGGTGTTGAAGGAGTCAGGCGCAGGAGGGTAAATTACAAAATAACAGGCTTTAATCCGCAAAATACAGGTTCACGCAGAAATGCGTCAAACAAACTCCAGGCACAAAACAGGTGCACTGGAAAATACAAGGCACACGGGAAAATACTCCCATCGATACAAAATACACGAGCTCCACCGAGCTTCACTAACCTCCACAATAAACAATCACCCACACAGACAAGGAAGCAGAAGTAACACTTATACAATGACTCATGAGGGAATAAGGACCAGGTGTGTGGGTGATTGATGATGGGTGATGATAAATGGATCGGCAGTAGCTAGTAAGCCGGTGACGCCGAATGCCGAAACCTGCCCGAACAAGGAGGATAGGCACCTCGGCGGAAGTCGTGATAGTACCCGCCTCCAGCAGCGCGCCGACCCTGGCCTCAGGGACGGCCTGGAGGACGCGGAGCAGGGCGAGCCGGATGGCGACGGTGGAAATCCCGTAACATGTAGGGATCGAGGATATCCCTCACCGGGACCCAGCACCGTTCCTCCGGACCGTACCCCTCCCACTCCATGAGGTACTGAAGGCACCCCACCCGATGCCTCGAATCCAGAATGGAACGGACAGAGTACGCCAGGGCCCCCTCGATGTCCAGAGGAGGTGGAGGGACCTCCTGCACCTCAGACTCCTGAAGCGGAACAGCTCACCACCGGCCTGAGGAGAGACACATGAAACGAGGGGTTAATACGGTAATCAGGGGGAAGTAATAACCTATAAGTGACCTCGTTGACTTTCCTCAGGCTTTGAACGGCCCCACAAACCGCGGGATCAGTTTCCGGCAGGACAGGCGGAGGGGCAGATTCCGGGTTGAGAGCCAGACCCCGATCCCCCGGTACAAAGACGGGGGCCTCACTGCGGTTGGCGGTCAGCGTTGGCCCTTCTGACGACGCACGACGCGTTGGAGCGGGAAAAAAAGGGGCTGAACGTGGGCAGCATCCCACGTCTCCTCCACGCGCCGAAACCAGTCACCCACCACAGGAGCCTCGGTCTGGCTCTGGTGCCACGGTGCCAGAACCCGGTTGGTAACCTATAACATACTGGAAAGGCATTAGGTTAGTGGAGGAGTGGCGGAAAGAGTTTTTGGGCATATTCTGCCCATGGCAAGAACACAGACCTCTCCCCCGGCCGGTCCTGGCAGTAGGACCGCAGGAACCTACCCACGTCCTGATTTTACCCGTTCCACCTGCCCATTACTCTCGGGGTGGAACCCAGAGGTCAGGCTGATCGAGACCACCTAGACGTTCCATGAACGCCTTCCAGACCTTGGACGTAAACTGGGGACCTCGGTCAGACACTATATCCCTCTGGTACCCCGTAATGCCGGAAGACGTGTGTAAACAGGGTCTCAGTAGTTTGCAGAGCCGTGGAGAGACCGGGCAGAGGAAGGAGGCGGCAGGCTTTAGAAAAGCAGTCCACAACGACCAGGATGTGGTGTTACCTTGGGAGAGGGGAAAATCAGTTTAGAAAATCAACACTTAGGTGAGACCATGGTCGTTATGGAACTGGTAAAGGTTGTAACTTACTAGCCGGGAGGTGCCTAGGTGCCTTACTCTGGGCGCACACTGAGCAGGAGGAGACATACACCCTCACGTCCTTAGCCAAGGTAGGCCACCAGTATTTTCCGGTCAGGCAGCGCACTGTTCGACGATACCTGGGTGACGTGTGTGCCCAGTAGATCAGACGATCACAAATAAGAGCAGGCATGTACTGCAGCCCAGCTGGGACACTGAGGTGGAGATGGCTCTGTGCGTAACGCCTTGCTCTATATCTGCGTCCATCGCCCATACTACTGGTCGCCACAATGCAGGAGGCCGGCAGTATGGGAGTGTTGTCGCTGGCCTCTCCTCTGTGTCATACAGCCGGGACAGGGCATCTGCCTTCACGTTCCTCGTACCCGGATGTATGATAGAGTGAAATCAAACCGGGTGAAGAATAGGGCCCACCTGGCCTGGCGAGGATTCAGCCTCCTCGCTGCCCGGGAGTACTCCAGGTTACGGTGGTCCGTCCAGATGAGGAAAGGGTGTTTTGCCCCCTCGAGCCAATGCCTCCACACGGTCAAGGCTCGGACAACAGCCAACAGCTCCCGATCACCAACGCCGTAGTTCTTTTCCGATGGGCTGAGCTTCTTCCGAGAAGAACGCACAGGGGCGGAGCTTGGGTGGCATACCCGAATGTTGAGACAGGACAGCTCCTATCCCAACCTCGGATGCATCCACCTCCACTACAAACGGTATTGATGAATCGGGGTGGGCCAGTACTGGGGCTGAGGTGAACAGACCCAGCAGTTTTGCTGAAGGCCAGGTCAGCCTCAGCAAAGGCCAGTCACCAGCGGACCAGCGGAGCCGGGACAGCCCACCCTTCAACAGGGAGGTAATGGGAGCTGCAACTTGCCAAAGCCCCGATAAACCTCCAACAGTATTTTGCAAAGCCAAGGAAGCGCTGCACCTCCTTAACCGTGGTTGGAGTCTGCCAATACGCACGCACGGCTGAAATGCGATCTCCCTCCATCTCCACGCCTGAGGTGGAAATGCGGTATGCAAGGAAGGAGACGGACTGCTGGAAAAACATACACTTCTCTGCCTTAGCATAAGGGTCATTTTCAAACAACAGTCGGGCCCATCACCTTGCGAACCAGGGACACATGCTCGGCGCGCGTAGCAGAATACACCAGAATGTCACGATGTAGACCACTACACCGCGACCAAGAATGTCCCGAAACAGCTCGTTCACAAAGGACTGGAAGACGGATGGAGCATTCATCAAACCGTAGGGCATCACCATGTATTCATAATGCCCCGTGTGTTTGTGCTGAATGTTGTCTTCCACTCATCTCCCTCTCAGATACGCACCAGGTTGTACGCACTCCTGAGATCTAATTTGGTGAAGAAGCGCGCCCCCATCCATTGACTCAATCACTGATAGGAATGAGGGGCAGAGGATAACTCAAAATCTTATCGTCTCCCTGTTCAGTGGTCGATAATCAATGCACGGGCGCAGACCTCCGTCCTTCTTCTTCACAAAGAAGAAACTTGAGGAGGCGGGTGAAGTGGAGGGATGTATATACCCCTGGTGGCAGGGACTCGGTGATATATGTTTCCATAGCCACCATTTCAGCCTGTGACAGGGGGTATATATGACTCCTGGGAGGTACAGCGTCTACCCGGAGAGTTTTTATCGCGCAATCCCCCGCCCGATGAGGTGGTAATTTAGTCGCCTGTGCTTTAGAGAATGCTTGCGCCAGATCGAGGTATTCAGGGTGGGAATGTGCACGGTGGAGATACTGTCTGGAATTTCCACCGTGGTTGCACCAATGGAAACACCTAGACACCTACCTGACACTCTCGCGACCACCCTGTGAGAAACCCTCTGCGGCCATGAGAAGGTGGGGTTGTGGAGTGCTAGCCAAGGGACACCTAATAGCACAGGGAAAGCAGGAGACTCAATAATGGAAAAAAGTAACCTGCTCACAATGAGTCTCCTGGGTAATCATGGTGACTGTGCAGTAACTTCCTTAACAAACCCCGACCCTAATGGTCGACTATCAAGTGCTCTGATGGGGTGTGGAATGGATAGGGGAATCAATGAATGCCTATACGGTGTGCGAATGCCCTGTCCATAAAGTTCCCAGCTGCGCCTGAATTGACTAGCGCCTTACACTGGGGAACTTCCATGTGATCAGGGAAAGGAGATGTGTATTTTCCAGTGTGCAGCAGAGGGGCTGAACGATTGTGAGTGTTCAATACCTGGGGTGATGCGAGAGTGCCCTGCCTGCCGCCTCCAACCCAGAAGAGCGTTGATGAAAAAACGTCCGAAGCCACTCCTGCGTTGTCTTTGCTGTGTGCTTAGGGTCGTTGTCCTGTTGGAAAGTGAACCTTCGCCCCAGTCTGAGGTCCTGAGCACTCTGGAGCAGGTTTTCATCAAGGATCTCTCTGTACTTTGCTCCATTCATTTCTCACTCGATCCTGACTAGTCTCCCAGTCCCTGCCGCTGAAAAACATCCCCACAGCATGATGCCTGCCCATCACCATACTTCACCGTAGGGATGGTGCCAGGTGTCCTACAGACGTAATGCTTGGCATTCAGACCAAAAGAGTTCAATCTTGTTTCATCAGACCAGAGAATCTTGTTTCTCATGGTCTGAGAGTCTTTAGGTGCCTTTTTAGCATGCTCCAAGTGGGCTGTCATGTGCCTTTTACTGAGGAGAGGCTTCCGTCTGGCCACTCTACCATAAAGGCCTGATTGGTGGAGTGCTGCAGAGACGGTTGTCCTTCTGGAAGGTTCTCCCATCTCCACAGAGGAACTCTGGAGCTTTGTCAGAGTGACCATCAGGTTCTTGGTCACCTCCCTGACCAAGGCCCTTCTCCCCCGATTGCTCGGTTTGGCCCCAGCTCTAGGAAGAGTCTTGGTGGTTCCAAACTTCTACCATTTAAGAATGATGGAGACCATTGTGTTCTTGTGGACCTTTAATGTTACAGAAATGTTTTGGTACCCTTTACCAGATCTGTGCCTCAATCAAATCCTGTCTCGGCGCTCTACGACAATTCCTTCGACCTCATGGCTTGGTTTTTGCTCCGACATGCACTTAAATAGACAGGTGTGTGCCTTTCCAAATCATGTTCAATCAATTGAATTGACCACAGGTGGACTCCAATCAAGTTGTAGAAACATCTCAAGGATGATCAAATGAAAATAGGATGCGCCTGAGTGCAATTTCAAGTCTCATAGCAAAGGGTCTGAACACTTATGTAAACAAGGTATTTTTATTTATTTATTGTTAATACATTTGCAAACATTTCTAAACCTGTTTTCGCTTTGTCATTATGGGGTATTGTGTGTAGATTGATAAGAATGCATTGTTTTTTACATCAATTTTAGAATAAGGCTGTACCAAAATTTGGAAAAGTCAAGGGGTCTGAATACTTTCCGAATGCACTGCATGGAACTCTCAATCCATAAAAGAAGAAGATTTGCAGAAGATGCAAATCCATAACACCTAAAAGCTGCACTGAAGTCTAACAGAACAAATTTTTTCAAACAGTTTGCTAAGCACCGGTAACAGTCTGATTGGTCGGCTGTTTTGAACCATTAAAGGGTGCTTTGCTATTTGGTAGTGCAATGACCTTTGCCTCCCATGCCTCCCATGTCTGAGGGCACACACTGTCTTCTATGCTTTAACTGAAGATGTGGCAAATTTACCATCCAGGTTGTCGTACCAGGTGGTTTGTTCTTATTTATAGATAGCAATCAATATTTTCACCTCTTCCACACCCACTTGTGGAACTCAAAACTACAGTGCTCGTGTTTCATTATTTGGTCCGTTATGCATGAATATCAAGGCCTAGCATTTGTTGTTTGCATGTCATGCCTAAGTTTGCCAATCCTGTCAACAAAAAAGTTATCAAAAGTGGTTGGCAATATCAAAGGGTTTTGTTATGAACAAGCCATCTGCCTCAGTTTGCTTTTTTTTGCCTAGAATTTTCTTATTTGCTATTCCCTTTGCCTCATTCCTCTCAGCAATACCGTTTTTCCAATTCATCATCTATCCATGGAGATTTGGCAGTTCTAACAGTCAGTTTCTTGATGGGCGCATCAATATCAGTAACCGTCATAAATGAATGATTTTTATTAATTTACTATTAATACTTTATTATGAATAAATCATAAAATGCAGCGGACCAACAAATATTTTTCACATCTTCGACATATGAATCATTGCGAAACCTCTTGTATGATCTCTTATACACATTTTTAGTTCCAGCCTTTGGAACTTTGTTTTTTTCTAGATATGGCTATTATATTATGATCACTACATCCAATGGGTGTGGATACTGCTTTAGAGCAGATTTTGTGCAACATTATTGGAGGCACTGGTTACAGCTTGGAGCTTCTTTTTGAGTGTGCAGCTTGATGACAACCAGTCAATATTTAGTTCACCCAAAAAATAGACCTCTCTGTTGATATCACATACATTATCCAACATTTCACACATACAGTCCAAATTCTGCAATTTAGCACTTGGTGGTCTATTACAACTTCCTATGAGAATAGGCTTTCGGTGAGGCAGGTGAACCTGTAGCCATATTACTTCTACATCATCTGACATGAGATCCTCTCTCAGACTAACAGGAATATTACTCTGGACATACATGGCAACACCTCCTGCATTTGGTTTCTATCTTTCCTGTATATTCTGTAACCATGTATAGCTACTACTGCATCATCAAAGGAATTATCTCAGTGTGTTTCCCCGTGTAGCTCAGTTGGTAGAGCATGGCGCTTGCAATGCCAGGGTTGTGGGTTCGTTTCCCACGGGGGGGGCAGTGTGAAAAATGTATGCACCCACTAACTGTAAGTCGCTCTGGATAAGAGCGTCTGCTAAATGATTAAAATGTAAACGTTTCAGAGATGGCCATGTGTTAACATGGGATATTTTTTGTCCTTTTCTGGGTTGCTCCTTTGTTTTTAGTGCTATTCTGAGAGGCTGATCTGAGGTAGACGTGTTCATTTATTCATTTACATTTTAGCAGACGCTCTTATCCAGAGCGACTTACAGTTAGTGAGTGCATACAATTTTCTTTTTTTCTCATGTCAGTGACATTTACATCTGAGTCAATGGTACTGAGTGGGCTGCCCAGAGTGGGCTTCTTCCTAAGGTAGACAGTTTCAGTGCAAACAGTGGAATTCAATTTTATGAGCATAAGATTATTGCAGACGATACCCTTGGAGCTAACACTTAAAGGAACATAGATTAGGTTACTTACATTGACTGCACTTCTATTTCTCTGTGTTACGTCTACTCTCGCTCCTCCCCTCCGGTGTTCGACGTCGCCGGGAATACTAACCACCGGTCCTGGGATCCATCATTACGCACACCTGTACGTTATCATGAGGCACACCTGGACTCCATTACCTCACTTATTACCTCCCCTACATCTGGCACTCCATTAGGTTCTTTCCCCAGTCAGTATTATTCCTGTGTTTATGCTTAGACGCTACTGCTATGTTGTCTCATTCCAAGTTTGTTGTTTTATTAAACGTTTCACCTGCACCTGCTTCTCGACTCACAGCGTCATCGTTACAGAATACTGACTCCAACAATGTAAGCTGCAGGAGAACAAAGTATCTCCCAGACGGTCGACGAGCAGGGATACCTTCTACGTCAACACCAGGATCAGCTGGCAAAACTGGGGATGGCTATGGGAGAGGTTCTTCGCAGTGTGCAATGTCTCGAACATACCCGGGAGGCGCTGCCGTCAACTAGTGGAGGATACTCTACAGCCAGTCGACCCAGCACCACAGCCCATTCAGCAACCCGCTCAGGTCAGCGATGCCTGTTTGTCCCTCCCGGATAAATATGATGGCACACCATCTAAATGCCGTGGCTTCCACCTTCAGTGCTCCCTTTACTTTACGCACCAGATGGGAGCCCCCACCACTGAGAGGTCCAAGGTTGCACTGGTTATTTCTCTGCTGACTGGGCGAGCGTTGGAATGGGCCATGGCTGTCTGGGAGAGAGGAGAGGAGGAGCTAAATTCATATGAGGGGTTCATGGCTCTGTTCAAATGCATAGTCGATCATCCCCCGGAGGGCAGAGAGGGGTAATCGCTTACTCCAATTACGGCAGGGGGACCAGACGGCTGCAGAGTACGCGCTGACCTTCCGGACAGTAGCAGCATCCTGCGGATGGATTGAGCCGGCACTTCGTATGCTATTCAGAAGAGGTCTGTGCGAGGAGGTCCAGACAGAATTGGCCTGTCGAGATGACAACCTCTCCTTGGATTCATTCATTGTGATGGCCATCCGTCTGGATAACCTACTTCGGGAGCGTTGGTATTCTCATCGCTTCTCTCCCTCCCTCAGTGAACTCTGGATCAGAGCCTGAACCCAAGGATGTTCTGCGGAACGACGCAGACGGAGACAGCTGGGGCTCTGTATTGTGGTCAAGGAGGGCACCAGCTCCAGCTGTGTCCGGCACTTCCTAATCCGGGATCCACAAGAGCAGATGGACGGTCACGTGATCTTCCAGGAGTGAGTATTCCATCTTCATCACTTTCTGCTAAACTCTTTTTGGTGTCCATCACACTAGTTGACTGTCCCTCATGTACTGTTTCTACAGCGTTAGTGGATTCCGGTGCCGCAGGGAACTTTATTGACCAGACCCTTGCCTCCTCTCTTAACCTCATCTCATACCCGCTCTCCTCTCCTCTCCTGGTTCAAGCCCTCAATAATCGGCCACTAGGATCCGGAACCATCACACACATCACCCAACCACTCACCCTCACCGTGGAATCCATTCATCAGGAGAACATCACCTTCTTCATCACCAGAGCACCAGGTCCCAAGATCATCCTCGGCCACCCTCGGCCAGAACCCCACCATCTCATGGTCTAGGATGAGAATCACAGACTGGTCACCCGAATGCCGGAGGACCTGCTTCCCAATCCCCTGTGGTTCCACGTCGGTTGAGAGTCCTGTGATTACCCTTCAGCCCAACATCCCGGAGGTATACCAAGACCCGCCCCACCTCTTCTTCCTCCTCATTGCCCCTGGGACTGTGCCATCGACGCATCTCTGTGCAGACGCATCTATCCTCTGTCGGTGGCTGAGACCCAGGCCCTGGAGGATTACATCCAAGAGGCGCTCCAACAAGGCTCATCCTGCGTTGGCTGGTTTCTTCTTCATGGCCAAGAAGGATGGAGGGTTACGTCCATGTATTGATTACAGAGGACTCAATGAAATCACCACAAAGTACTGTTACCCTCACCCGTTGGTGCTGGCAGCCATCGAACAGCTCCGCGGGGCCCGGTTCTTTACCAAACTGGACCTGCGGAGTGCATACAATCTCATCCGCATCTGGGAGGGGGATGAGTGGAAGATTGTGTTTAGCATGATGTCTGGTCACTACGAGTACTTGGTGATGCCTTTTGGTTTAGCCAATGCTCTGTCAGTGTTCCAGGCATTCGTTAATGAGGTGTTCAGGGACATGCTCGGACGCCATGTGATCGTGTATATCGATGACATCCTGGTCTACTCGGCTACCCTGGAGGATCACATCACTCACATTCGAGCAGTCCTGGAACGCCTCCTGGCTAACCACCTGTTTGTCAAGGCTGAGAAGTGCCGATTTCATCAGAAGGCTGTCTCCTTCTTAGGCTACCAGATCAGCCCGCAGGGAGTAAGGATGGACGACAAGAAGGTAAATGCAGTCAGATCATGGCCAGTCCCGACCACCATAAAGGGGTTACAATGGTTTTTGGGGTTTGCCAACTTTCTACCTCCGTTTCATCAGGAACTTTAGCTCCATCGCCGCTCCTCTCACCTCTCTCCTCAACGGTGGTCCCCATAGGTTGGTGTGGAGCCCAGCAGCCGACGAGGCCTTCCGTCTACTCAAGGGATGTTTCACCTCCGCCCCAGGGCTCAAACACCCAGATCCCACGATATCCTTTGTGGTGGAGGTGGACGCTTCAGAGGTGGGCGTGGGGGCAGTTCTGTCTCAACGACAGGGAAATCCACAGAGATTGTATCCGTGTGTATATTACTCTAAGAAACTGTCCCCTGCAGAGAGGAATTACGACGTCGGTGATCGAGAGCTCCTGGCGGTGCAGTTGGCATTAGAGGAGTGGAGACACTGGCTGGAGGGCGCCAAGGAACCATTCGTCACCCTCACCGACCATCGGAACCTCGAGTACATACATACAGCTTAATCCGGGCCAAGCGAGGTGAGCTTCACGCTGACCTATTGCCCAGGTTCAAAGAACACCAAGGCCGATGCCCTGTCCCGTCTCTACGATTCGGGAGAAAGTCCTCAATGCACCTATAATCCCATCCTCCCGAGTCGTAGCTCCTGTGGTCTGGGACGTAAATGTGAAACTTTATCCAGGCTCCAGGAGCCCTCACCCACTAACTGTCCTCCCGAGCGCATCTACGTTCCCACAGGGGTAAGGGATCAGCTGCTGACCTGGGCACAAACAGCTGTCATCGCTGGATATCCAGGTATTTCTTGCACTACCCAATCCATCTCTGGGAAGTACTGGTGGCCCACCTTGGCGCAGGACATCATTCGCTACGTCAACTCCTGTTCCGTATGTGCCCAAACCAAATCCCCCCGGAACGCTCCAGCAGGTAAACCCCTTCCCGTGACTCAGCGTCCCTTGACTTTGTTACTGATCTCCCTTCCTCTGACGGTTTCACAACCATTTTGGAGCGCTACCAAACCCAGACCGTCAGTCTCTTAAGCAGTTCTCTATGTTGATGGAGATAATCCTGGAACCCTGTGCGGTTAGGGTGAATCCCGTCTCTTTTAAAGAGTGTTGGTTGCTCCCACAGCAAGTCAAAAATGTCACAAAAGGAGACATTCTCATCTTTGCAGAGTTTCTTCAGGAACTCATTTAGGGTTAGCAGGGCATCTGTAACATTCCGAACCCCTTCTATAGGATGGCAGAGGTGCCAGAGATTATTATTGTCTACCAAAAAGGGTGTTAAAGAGAATGTTCCTCAGATTGCCGAAAGCGAATGTCGTTAAATCCTAAGTGAATGACGATGGTGCCCATATTAGAGTAGTTGGCTAGAACTATGGGTGGGAAGGAGTTGATGTCTCGGACACGGGCTCCTGGGTGACAATGGCCCTTGGTCGGCCGTAGGCAGGTCAAAATCTCTCACCATCGAGCTGCCCACGACGTGATGGAATCCGATGGGGAGGGAAGAGGGGGAAAAGAACAGGCTTGCCTCAGGAAGGGGAGAAGAGGTGTGCTTTGACTCATGCCAGCCTGACTCACCGCACATGTACTAGTAGCAGCGGATGGCGTCAGAATCCTTGGGGATGTGGAGGAGGGCCCAAGACCTTGCTTCCTTTGGTCAGCAACTGGGTGAGCTGTGAAGGAGGGTGCCCCTGGACGGTTGCTGGCTGTTGGTGTACTCCCAGGATCAGAGCTGACTTCCGGGACCAGTATGTCCACCTCCAGCTGTTTAATAGCTGGATCTGATCTTCCAGGATATATGGAAGCATACCAGACTGCCTCCACCTGACCTCCTACGCCTTGCCGGTGTCCAGTCTCCACTGGCTGTGGAGTTGAGCTCACCGTCTATCCAGTAGATTGGAGCAGATCAGTACTGCAGACTCATCGACCCCTTGGCTGTAGGAGGAATTCAGAACTGAAATTATGTGTGCCCGAGCTGCATCAAAGCACTTAGAAAGCACATACTGTTTTTCCCGCAGCTGAGCTAACAGCCGGAGAATCTCTTCCCTAAGCTGCTTGATGACGTTACATTTGGAACAGACAAAGAATTAATGTTCATTTATCAGTTCCACCTTATTTTACTCCTCTTGTATAGATATCATCTCACACCTAGCGCATTTGAGCCCAGACGTAGACACAAATACATAACATATTTTTTTTTGACTCTAGCACTGCTAGCGTTATCTTGCTCTGTTAGCATGATGGCTAACCGCTATCTATTGTGCTTTTTTAGCTGGAATCTGGGACACAAACTTGCGGTCCCAGCCGAAAAAGCTAATCGCATCACGAAATCCTTAGCTATCAGAACTTCAAATTTGATTAAAAAACTATTTCATATAAACGTTTTCTGTAAAAAAAACACCAAACCGAGTGTAGGTCAGACTCACAGACTCACAAAACTTCAGTGATGGGATTTCTGTTGATGCGACTCCGTGCAGCCAATGGCAATGTCCACTTTAGGAATAATGCCGGGAGCGTTTTGTGGATTTGACAGCTCTAACCCAGTTTCACCGCCGACACCGCCAAAACCACAGCCATTCGGATGTCGGCTAAAGCGGATCTGATTGAATAGAGACAAAGAGTTTAGTGTGCTTATGTCTGACATCATCAATGTTGGCCAAAATGTTTCCAAAACAAACATGCTAAAACCTGTGACTGTCACGCACGTTGAAGAACGGGTCAGACCAAGGAGCAGCGTGGTATGCGAACATGTTTATTAAACTGGATAAACACTAGACAAAATAACAAACTCAACGAAACCGTGAAGTCCTATGGGACGAAAACCAGCCTACAAGGAACAAGATCCCACAAACAAGGACTTTAACCGTGACGGTCCAAAGGGCTAACACACAAGCCTAAACAGGAACACAACAAGATCCCACAACACAGGCAGGAAAACTGGCTGCCTTAAGTATGATCCCCAATCAGAGACAACGAGCGACAGCTGCCTCTGATTGGGGACCACACCCGGCCAAACACAGAAGTATGACAACTAGAATCTAACCATAGATATACAACAACCTAGAACTAAACATGCACACCCTGACCAAACTAACTAGAGTTATATAGGCCAGGGCGTGACAGTGACTCATTTCTATAATTGTTGTCCATAACCAGTGTATTCCACATTTTACATTTACATTTTTAGTCATTTAGCAGACGCTCTTATCCAGAGCGACTTACAGTTTAGTGAGTGCATACATTTTATTTAGTTTTCTTCATACCATGAATATATTCATCAACAATGTCTCTAATTCACCAGATGCATAATAAACCCTGTAATTACTGTACCTTTCAGACACACACACACGGACACACACACACACACACACACACACACACACACACACACACACACACACACACACACAAACACACACACACACACCATTCATAAACCCCATGAGTACCCTTTCAGTAAAAACGTATTTAAAGTCTTTATTAAAGATGAATGATTTACCTTGGGATAAAAACATTAATCATGTTGATGTGAAAAGAGCTGTATAGAAAAACTTGTTTTGATGTGTGTGTGTGTGTGTTGACTGAACTATCCCGTTATGTAGCATTGATATCTTGTCGTGACACAACAGCCAACACAACAGCGTTAATTTATTTTTTTATTTAAATCAGAGAACACACACACACCAGGCAGATCGCTCAAGAGTGACTTCGAAATAGGACGCCTATCCAGTCTGCCGCCTCAGCCAAGCTATTTTACAAGCTAGCTAGCTAATTTTACAAAAACGTTTAGCACAGAGTGAATGCAAAATGTCGCTCTCAACTCTCAAGAAAAGAAAAGTGGATGATGAAAATCTCCAATTCAAAAGTGACTGGGCAGAGAAGTACCTGTTCGTAGAATTTGCGGGAGGGAAGCATATGTGCCTGCTGTTCAACGAGGTCGTTTCTGTGGTTAAAAAAACGATCCCAGAAGACAGTTCAAAACTAAACACTCACAATTCGACACCAACTTTCCAGTTAGTTCAGATACAAAAAAAAAAAACTAACAGCCTCCTATGAGCACAGCCGGGTCACTATGGTGTGATCTTGCTCCGCACAAGAGAAGGCTATGGCAGCCTCTATCCGTGTGGCTTGGATACTTGGGAAAAAAGTAGGTATTTTACAGACGCTGAGACTGTAAAAGAGTACATGCTAGATGCTGTTGAGGAGGTGACCACGGACAACAAAAGTGAGAAATCAGGTGATCTCATCGACTAAAGATATACCCATGTTGGACACATCAACTGAAAGGAGAATCAAATTTTCTAACTATGGAGGTTTTTTTGAAAACTCATTTTTGGACAGACTGAAAAACGGGGAGGTAATGCTCACTTGCTGTGGACGTCTACTGACAATACTGACATTGCACAGTTGTGCTTATTTTGTGACATTCTTTTGAAAGGAGAACGCATTCAGGAGGACATGCTGGGCTTAATACAATTGGAGAGACACTACTGTTGAGAACCCTTTTTCAGAAGATTGTCTCCTTTTTCAATGAGAATGGACTGGATTTGGTGCAAGTTAACCTGCTTGTCACAGATGGCGCTCCGTCTGCTCGACTATCTTCTCTTTTAACTGCCTGATACACCATGGAGTCAGCAGTTTAAAAAAAACACCATAGACTCATAAACTTTATCCGATCAACATCTACCCTGCAACATCATTTGTTTCGTAGTCTGCAAAAAAAATCATGATCTACTTTGACATAATGATGTTCGGTGGCTAAGCACAAGAAAGCCAACGCATACAGTGCCTTCAGAAAGTATTCACACCCCTTGACTTATTTCACATTTTCTTGTGTTACAGCCTGAATTCAAAATGAATTAAATATTTTTTTTTTGTCTCATCCATCTACACATAATACCCCATAATGACAAAGTGAAAAACGTGTTTTTAGACATTTTTGCAAATGTCTTGAAAATTAAATATGGAAATATCTAATTTACATAAGTATTCACACCCCTGAGTCAATACATGTTAAAATCAACTTTGGCAGCGATTATATCTGTGAGTCTTTCTGGGTAAATCTCTAAGCGTTTTGGACACCTGGATTGTACAATATTTGCACATTATTCTTAAAAAAATTATTCAAACGCTGTCAAGTTGGTTGTTGATCATTGCCATTTTCAAGTCTTGACATAGATTATCAAGCTGATTTAAGTCAAAACTGTAACTAGACCACTCAGGAACATTCAATGTCATCTTGGTAACCAACTCCAGTGTAGATTTGGCCTTGTGTTTTAGGTTATTGTCCTGCTGAAAGGAGAATTTGTCTCCAGTGTCTGTTGGAAAGCAGACTGAACCAGGTTTTCCTCTAGGATGTTTCCTGTGCTTAGCTCTATTCAGTTTATTTTTATCCTAAAAAACTCCAGTCCTTGCCGATGACAAGCATACCCATAACATGATGCAGCCATCACCATGCTTGAAAATATGAAGAGTGGTACTTAGTGATGTGTTGTGTTGGATTTGACCCAAACATAACACTTTGTATTCAGGACAAACAGTTAATTTCTTTGCCAATTTTCTTGCAGTTTTACTTCAGTACCTTGTTGCAAACAAGATGCATGTTTTGGAATATTATAACCAGCCACTACCATTACTACTGCAGACATTACCACTACTATAACTATAACCAGTCACTACCACAACTATAACTATAAACAGTCACTACCATTACTATAACTATAACCAGTCACTACCACTACTATAACTATAACCAGTCACTACCACTACTATAACTATAACCAGTCACTACCACTACTATAACTATAACCAGTCACTACCACTACTATAACTATAACCAGTCACTACCACTACTATAACTATAACCAGTCACTACCACTACTATAACTATAACCAGTCACTACCACTACTATAACTATAACCAGTCACTACCACTACTATAACCAGTCACTACCATTACTATAACTATAACCAGTCACTACCACTACTATAACTATAACCAGTCACTACCATTACTATAACTATAACCAGTCACACTACCACTACTATAACCAGTCACTACCACTACTATAACCAGTCACTACCATTACTATAACTATAACCAGTCACTACCACTACTATAACTATAACCAGTCACTACCATTACTATAACTATAACCAGTCACTACCACTACTATAACCAGTCACTACCACTACTATAACTATAACCAGTCACTACCATTACTAATGCAGACACTACCACTACTATAACTATAACCAGTCACTACCACTACTATAACTATAACCAGTCACTACCACTACTATAACTATAACCAGTCACTACCACTACTATAACTATAACCAGTCACTACCACTACTATAACTATAACCAGTCACTACCATTACTACTGCAGACACTACCACTACTATAACTATAACCAGTCACTACCACTACTATAACTATAATCAGTCACTACCATTACTACTGCAGACACTACCACTACTATAACTATAAACCAGTCACTACCACTACTATAACTATAACCAGTCACTACCACTACTATAACTATAACCAGTCACTACCACTACTATAACTATAACCAGTCACTACCATTACTATAACTATAACCAGTCACTACCACTACTATAACCAGTCACTACCACTACTAAAACCAGTCACTACCATTACTATAACTATAACCAGTCACTACCACTACTATAACTATAACCAGTCACTACCATTACTATAACTATAACCAGTCACTACCACTACTATAACCAGTCACTACCACTACTATAACCAGTCACTACCATTACTATAACTATAACCAGTCACTACCACTACTATAACTATAACCAGTCACTACCATTACTATAACTATAACCAGTCACTACCACTACTATAACCAGTCACTACCACTACTCTAAACTATAACCAGTCACTACCATTACTAATGCAGACACTACCACTACTATAACTATAACCAGTCACTACCACTACTATAACTATAACCAGTCACTACCACTACTATAACTATAACCAGTCACTACCACTACTATATAACTATAACCAGTCACTACCACTACTATAACTATAACCAGTCACTACCATTACTACTGCAGACACTACCACTACTATAACTATAACCAGTCACTACCACTACTATAACTATAATCAGTCACTACCATTACTACTGCAGACACTACCACTACTATAACTATAACCAGTCACTACCACTACTATAACTATAACCAGTCACTACCACCACTACTAATAACTATAACCAGTCACTACCACTACTATAACTATAACCAGTCACTACCATTACTATAACTATAACCAGTCACTACCACTACTATAACCAGTCACTACCACTACTAAAACCAGTCACTACCATTACTATAACTATAACCAGTCACTACCACTACTATAACTATAACCAGTCACTACCATTACTATAACTATAACCAGTCACTACCACTACTATAACCAGTCACTACCACTACTATAACTATAACCAGTCACTACCATTACTAATGCAGACACTACCACTACTATAACTATAACCAGTCACTACCACTACTATAACTATAACCAGTCACTACCACTACTATAACTATAACCAGTCACTACCACTACTATAACTATAACCAGTCACTACCACTACTATAACTATAACCAGTCACTACCACTACTATAACTATAACCAGTCACTACCACTACTATAACTATAACCAGTCACTACCATTACTATAACTATAACCAGTCACTACCATTACTATAACTATAACCAGTCACTACCACTACTATAACCAGTCACTACCACTACTATAACCAGTCACTACCATTACTATAACTATAACCAGTCACTACCACTACTATAACTATAACCTGTCACTACCATTACTATAACTATAACCAGTCACTACCACTACTATAACCAGTCACTACCACTACTATAACTATAACCAGTCACTACCATTACTAATGCAGACACTACCACTACTATAACTATAACCAGTCACTACCACTACTATAACTATAACCAGTCACTACCACTACTATAACTATAACCAGTCACTACCACTACTATAACTATAACCAGTCACTACCACTACTATAACTATAACCAGTCACTACCATTACTACTGCAGACACTACCACTACTATAACTATAACCAGTCACTACCACTACTATAACTATAATCAGTCACTACCATTACTACTGCAGACACTACCACTACTATAACTATAACCAGTCACTACCACTACTATAACTATAACCAGTCACTACCACTACTATAACTATAACCAGTCACTACCACTACTATAACTATAACCAGTCACTACCATTACTATAACTATAACCAGTCACTACCACTACTATAACCAGTCACTACCACTACTAAAACCAGTCACTACCATTACTATAACTATAACCAGTCACTACCACTACTATAACTATAACCAGTCACTACCATTACTATAACTATAACCAGTCACTACCACTACTATAACCAGTCACTACCACTACTATAACTATAACCAGTCACTACCATTACTAATGCAGACACTACCACTACTATAACTATAACCAGTCACTACCACTACTATAACTATAACCAGTCACTACCACTACTATAACTATAACCAGTCACTACCACTACTATAACTATAACCAGTCCACTACCACTACTATAACTATAACCAGTCACTACCACTACTATAACTATAACCAGTCACTACCACTACTATACTATAACCAGTCACTACCATTACTATAACTATAACCAGTCACTACCATTACTATAACTATAACCAGTCACTACCACTACTATAACCATTCACTACCACTACTATAACCAGTCACTACCATTACTATAACTATAACCAGTCACTACCACTACTATAACTATAACCAGTCACTACCATTACTATAACTATAACCAGTCACTACCACTACTATAACTATAACCAGTCACTACCACTACTATAACTATAACCAGTCACTACCACTACTATAACTATAACCAGTCACTACCACTACTATAACTATAACCAGTCACTACCCACTACTATAACTATAAACCAGTCACTACCATTACTATAACTATAACCAGTCACTACCACTACTATAAATATAACCAGTCACTACCACTACTATAACTATAACCAGTCACTACCACTAATATAACTATAACCAGTCAATACCATTACTACTGCAGACACTACCACTACTATAACTATAACCATCACTACCACTACTATAACTATAACCAATCACTACCACTACTATAACTAGACTAACTAGTCACTACCACTACTATAACCAGTCACTACCATTACTAATGCAGACACTACCACTACTATAACCAGTCACTACCATTACTATAACTATAACCAGTCACTACCATTACTATAACTATAACCAGTTACTACCACAACTATAACTATAACCAGTCACTACCACTACTATAACTATAACCAGTCACTACCACTACTATAACTATAACCAGTCACTACCACTACTATAACTATAACCAGTCACTACCACTACTATAACTATAACCAGTCACTACCACTACTATAACTATAACCAGTAACTACCACTACTATAACTATAAAAGTCACTACCACTACTATAACTATAACCAGTCACTACCACTACTATAACCCAGTCACTACCACTACTATAACCAGTCACTACCATTACTATAACTATAACCAGTCACTACCATTACTATAACTATAACCAGTCACTACCACTACTATAACTATAACCAGTCACTACCACTACTATAACTATAACCAGTCACTACCACTACTATAACTATAACCAGTCACTACCACTACTATAACTATAACCAGTCACTACCACTACTATAACTATAACCAGTCCACTACCATTACTATAACTATAACCAGTCACTACCACTACTATAAATATAACCAGTCACTACCACTACTATAACTATAACCAGTCACTACCACTAATATAACTATAACCAGTCAATACCCATTACTACTGCAGACACTACCACTACTATAACTATAACCAATCACTACCACTACTATAACTATAACCAATCACTACCACTACTATAACTATAACTAGTCACTACCACTACTATAACCAGTCACTACCATTACTAATGCAGACACTACCACTACTATAACCAGTCACTACCATTACTATAACTATAACCAGTCACTACCATTACTATAACTATAACCAGTTACTACCACAACTATAACTATAACCAGTCACTACCACTACTATAACTATAACCAGTCACTACCACTACTATAACTATAACCAGTCACTACCACTACTATAACTATAACCAGTCACTACCACTACTATAACTATAACCAGTCACTACCACTACTATAACTATAACCAGTAACTACCACTACTATAACTATAAAAAGTCACTACCACTACTATAACTATAACCAGTCACTACCACTACTATAACTATAACCAGTCACTACCACTACTATAACTATAACCAGTCACTACCACTACTATAACTATAACCAGTCACTACCATTACTATAACTATAACCAGTCACTACCACTACTATAACTATAAGCAGTCACTACCACTACTATAACTATAACCAGTCACTACCATTACTACTGCAGATATTACCACTACTATAACTATAACCAGTCACTACCACTACTATAACTATAACCCAGTCACTACCACTACTATAACTATAACCAGTCACTACCACTACTATAACTATAACCAGTCACTACCATTACTACTGCATATATACCACTACTATAACTATAACCAGTCACTACCACTACTATAACTATAACCAGTCACTACCACTACTATAACTATAACCAGTCACTACCATTACTCTAACAATAACAAGTCACTACCACTACTATAACTATAACCAGTCACTACCACTACTATAACTATAACCAGTCACTACCATTACTACTGCAGATATTACCACTACTATATCTATAACCAGTCACTACCACTACTATAACTATAACCAGTCACTACCACTACTATAACTATAACCAGTCGCTACCACTACTATAACTATAACCAGTCACTACCATTACTACTGCAGAAATTACCACTACTATAACTATAACCAGTCACTACCACTACTATAACTATAACCAGTCACTACCACTACTATAACTATAACCAGTCACTACCACTACTATAACTATAACCATTCACTACCATTACTATAACTATAACCAGTCACTACCACTACTATAACTATAACCAGTCACTACCACTACTATAACTATAACCATTCACTACCATTACTATAACTATAACCAGTCACTACCACTACTATAACTATAACCAGTCACTACCACTACTATAACTATAACCAGTCACTACCACTACTATAATATAACCCAGTCACTACCACTACTATAACTATAACCAGTCACTACCACTACTATAACTATAACCAGTCACTACCATTACTACTGCAGACACTACCACTACTATAACTATAACCAATCACTACCACTACTATAACTATAACCAATCACTACCACTACAATAACTATAACCAGTCACTACCACTACTATAACCAGTTACTACCATTACTAATGCAGACACTACCACTACTATAACCAGTCACTACCATTACTATAACTATAACCAGTCACTACCATTACTATAACTATAACCAGTCACTACCACTACTATAACTATAACCAGTCACTACCACTACTATAACTATAACCAGTCACTACCACTAATATAACTATAACCAGTCACTACCACTACTATAACCAGTCATACCATTACTATAACTATAACCAGTCACTACCACTACTATAACTATAACCAGTCACTACCATTACTATAACTATAACCAGTCACTACCACTACTATAACTACAACCAGTCACTACCACTACTATAACTATAACCAGTCACTACCACTACTATAACCAGTCACTACCATTACTATAACTATAACCAGTCACTACCACTACTATAACTATAACCAGTCACTACCATTACTATAACTATAACCAGTCACTACCACTACTATAACTATAACCAATCACTACCACTACTATAACTATAACCATCACTACCACTACTATAACTATAACCAGTCACTACCACTACTCTAACCAGTCACTACCATTACTAATGCAGACACTACCACTACTTTAACCAGTCACTACCATTACTATAACTATAACCAGTCACTACCATTACTATAGCTATAACCAGTCACTACCACTACTATAACTATAACCTGTCACTACCACTACTATAACTATAACCAGTCACTACCACTACTATAACCAGTCACTACCATT
This sequence comes from Coregonus suidteri, assembly GCA_036851935.1. Classification (NCBI taxonomy): domain Eukaryota; kingdom Metazoa; phylum Chordata; class Actinopteri; order Salmoniformes; family Salmonidae; genus Coregonus; species Coregonus suidteri. The sequence goes on along the minus strand of CM072239.1, from coordinate 51,656,988 downwards.
ACTATAACTATAACCAGTCACTACCACTACTATAACTATAACCAGTCACTACATTACTATAACTATAACCAGTCACTACCACTACTATAACTACAACCAGTCACTACCACTACTATAACTATAACCAGTCACTACCACTACTATAACTATTAACAGTCACTACCATTACTACTGTAGACACTACCACTACTATAACTATAACCAGTCACTACCATTACTATACTATAACCAGTCACTACCACTACTATAACTATAACCAGTCACTACCACAACTATAACTATAACCAGTCACTACCACTACTATAACTATAACCAGTCACTACCACTACTATAACTATAGCCAGTCACTACCACTACTATAACTATAACCAGTCACTACCATTACTATATCTATAACCAGTCACTACCACTACTATAACTATAACCAGTCACTACCACTACTATAACTATAACCAGTCACTACCATTACTACTGCAGATATTACCACTACTATAACTATAACCAGTCACTACCACTACTATAACTATAACCAGTCACTACCACTACTATAACTATAACCAGTCACTACCATTACTATAACTATAACCAGTCACTACCACTACTATAACTATAAGCAGTCACTACCACTACTCTAACTTTAACCAGTCACTACCATTACTACTGCAGATATTACCACTACTATAACTATAACCAGTCACTACCACTACTATAACTATAACCAGTCACTACCACTACTATAACTATAACCAGTCACTACCATTACTATAACTATAACCAGTCACTACCACTACTATAACTATAACCAGTCACTACCACTACTATAACTATAACCAGTCACTACCATTACTACTGCAGATATTACCACTACTATAACTATAACCAGTCACTACCACTACTATAACTATAACCAGTCACTACCACTACTATAACTATAACCAGTCGCTACCACTACTATAACTATAACCAGTCACTATCATTACTACTGCAGATATTAACACTACTATAAACTATAACCAGTCACTACAACTACTATAACTATAACCAGTCACTACCACTACTATAACTATAACCAGTCACTACCATTACTATAACTATAACCAGTCACTACCACTACTATAACTATAACCAGTCACTACCACTACTATAACTATAACCAGTCACTACCATTACTACTGCAGATATTACCACTACTATAACTATAACCAGTCACTACCACTACTATAACTATAACCAGTCACTACATTTACTATTACTAGTCATTTACCAGACTATAAAACTTATCCAGAGCTACTTACTATATTTTTTCACTACTGGCCCCCTGTGGAATAACCCATAACCAGTCACGCCACTACTATAACATCTAACCAGTCACTACATCCCTGCAGATATTACCACTACTATACTATAACCAGTCCACTACCACTACTATAACCGCCCCATTACCAGTCACTACCACTACTATAAATATAACCAGTCACTACCATTACTATAACTATAACCAGTCTCTACCACTACTATAACTATAAGCAGTCACTACCACTACTATAACTATAACCAGTCACTACCACTACTATAACTATAACCAGTCACTACCATTACTACTGCAGACACTACCACTACTATAACTATAACCAATCACTACCACTACTATAACTATACCCAATCACTACCACTACTATAACTATAACCAGTCACTACCACTACTATAACCAGTTACTACCATTACTAATGCAGACACTACCACTACTATAACCAGTCACTACCATTACTATAACTATAACCAGTCACTACCATTACTATAACTATAACCAGTCACTACCACTACTATAACTATAACCATTCACTACCACTACTATAAATATAACCAGTCACTACCACTAATATAACTATAACCAGTCACTACCACTACTATAACCAGTCACTACCATTACTATAACTATAACCAGTCACTACCACTACTATAACTATAACCAGTCACTACCATTACTATAACTATAACCAGTCACTACCACTACTATAACTACAACCAGTCACTACTACTATAACTATAACCAGTCACTACCACTACTATAACTATAACCAATCACTACCACTACTATAACTATAACCAGTCACTACCACTACTATAACCAGTCACTACCATTACTAATGCAGACACTACCACTACTATAACCAGTCACTACCATTACTATAACTATAACCAGTCACTACCATTACCATAACTATAACCAGTTACTACCACTACTATAACTATAACCAGTCACTACCACTACTATAACTATAACCAGTCACTACCACTACTATAACTATAACCAGTCACTACCACTACTATAACCAGTCACTACCATTACTATAACTATAACCAGTCACTACCACTACTATAACTATAACCAGTCACTACCACTACTATAACTATAACCAGTCACTACCACTACTATAACTATAACCAGTCACTACCACTACTATAACTATAACCAATCACTACCATTACTATAACTATAACCAATCACTACCACTACTATAACTATAACCAGTCACTTCCACTACTATAACCAGTCACTACCATTACTAATGCAGACACTACCACTACTATAACCAGTCACTACCATTACTATAACTATAACCAGTCACTACCATTACTATAACTATAACCAGTCACTACCACTACTATAACTATAACCAGTCACTACCACTACTATAACCAGTCACTACCATTACTATAACTATAACCAGTCACTACCACTACTATAACTACAACCAGTCACTACCACTACTATAACTATAACCAGTCACTACCACTAATATAACTATTAACAGTCACTACCATTACTACTGTAGATACTACCACTACTATAACTATAACCAGTCACTACCATTACTATAACTATAACCAGTCACTACCACTACTATAACTATAACCAGTCACTACCACTACTATAACTATAACCAGTCACTACCACTACTATAACTATAACCAGTCACTACCATTACTATAACTATAACCAGTCACTACCACTACTATAACTATAACCAGTCACTACCACCTCTATAACTATAACCAGTCACTACCACTACTATACTATAACCAGTCAAAACTACCATTACTATAACTATAACCAGTCACTACCACTACTACTATAGACACTACCACTACTATAACTATTACCAGTCACTACCATTACTACTGCAGACACTACCACTACTATAACTATAACCAATCACTACCACTACTATAACTATAATCAGTCACTACCACTACTATAACTATAACCAGTCACTACTATTACTACTGCAGACACTACCACTACTATAACTATAACCAGTCACTACCACTACTATAACTATAACCAGTCACTACCATTACTATAACTATAACCAGTCACTACCACTACTATAACCAGTCACTACCATTACTACTGTAGACACTACCACTACTATAACCAGTCACTACCACTACTATAACAATAATAAGCCATTTAGCAGACACCTTTATCCAAAGCGACTTACATTCATGCGTGCATACATTTTTGTGTATGGGTGGTCCCGGGGATCGAACCCACTATCTTGGCGTTACATGCGCTGTGCTCTACTAGCTGAGCTACAGAGGACCACACTATAACCAGTCACTACCACTACTATAACTATAACCAGTCACTACCACAACTATAACTATAACCAGTCACTACCACTACTATAACTATAACCAGTCACTACCACTACTATAACTATAACCAGTCACTACCATTACTATAACTATAACCAGTCACTACCACTACTATAACCAGTCACTACCACTACTATAACCAGTCACTACCATTACTATAACTATAACCAGTCACTACCACTACTATAACTATAACCAGTCACTACCATTACTATAACTATAACCAGTCACTACCACTACTATAACCAGTCCACTACCACTACTATAACTATAACCAGTCACTACCATTACTAATGCAGACACTACCACTACTATAACTATAACCAGTCACTACCACTACTATAACTATAACCAGTCACTACCACTACTATAACTATAACCAGTCACTACCACTACTATAACTATAACCAGTCACTACCACTACTATAACTATAACCAGTCACTACCACTACTATAACTATAACCAGTCACTACCACTACTATAACTATAACCATATACTACCATTACTATAACTATAACCAGTCACTACCATTACTATAACTATAACCAGTCACTACCACTACTATAACCAGTCACTACCACTACTATAACCAGTCACTACCATTACTATAACTAAACCAGTCACTACCACTACTATAACTATAACCAGTCACTACCATTACTATAACTATAACCAGTCACTACCACTACTATAACTATAACCAGTCACTACCACTACTATAACTATAACCAGTCACTACCACTACTATAACTATAACCAGTCACTACCACTACTATAACTATAACCAGTCACTACCACTACTATAACTATAACCAGTCACTACCATTACTATAACTATAACCAGTCACTACCACTACTATAAATATAACCAGTCACTACCACTACTATAACTATAACCAGTCACTACCACTAATATAACTATATAACCAGTCAATACCATTACTACTGCAGACACTACCACTACTATAACTATAACCAATCACTACCACTACTATAACTATAACCAATCACTACCACTACTATAACTATAACTAGTCACTACCACTACTATAACCAGTCACTACCATTACTAATGCAGACACTACCACTACTATAACCAGTCACTACCATTACTATAACTATAACCAGTCACTACCATTACTATAACTATAACCAGTTACTACCACAACTATAACTATAACCAGTCACTACCACTACTATAACTATAACCCAGTCACTACCACTACTATAACTATAACCAGTCACTACCACTACTATAACTATAACCAGTCACTACCACTACTATAACTATAACCAGTCACTACCACTACTATAACTATAACCAGTAACTACCACTACTATAACTATAAAAAGTCACTACCACTACTATAACTATAACCAGTCACTACCACTACTATAACCAGTCACTACCACTACTATAACCAGTCACTACCATTACTATAACTATAACCAGTCACTACCATTACTATAACTATAACCAGTCACTACCACTACTATAACTATAACCAGTCACTACCACTACTATAACTATAACCAGTCACTACCACTACTATAACTATAACCAGTCACTACCACTACTATAACTATAACCAGTCACTACCACTACTATAACTATAACCAGTCACTACCATTACTATAACTATAACCAGTCACTACCACTACTATAAATATAACCAGTCACTACCACTACTATAACTATAACCAGTCACTACCACTAATATAACTATAACCAGTCAATACCATTACTACTGCAGACACTACCACTACTATAACTATAACCAATCACTACCACTACTATAACTATAACCAATCACTACCACTACTATAACTATAACTAGTCACTACCACTACTATAACCAGTCACTACCATTACTAATGCAGACACTACCACTACTATAACCAGTCACTACCATTACTATAACTATAACCAGTCACTACCATTACTATAACTATAACCAGTCACTACCACAACTATAACTATAACCAGTCACTACCACTACTATAACTATAACCAGTCACTACCACTACTATAACTATAACCAGTCACTACCACTACTATAACTATAACCAGTCACTACCACTACTACTAACTATAACCAGTCACTACCACTACTATAACTATAACCAGTAACTACCACTACTATAACTATAAAAAGTCACTACCACTACTATAACTATAACCAGTCACTACCACTACTATAACTATAACCAGTCACTACCACTACTATAACTATAACCAGTCACTACCACTACTATAACTATAACCAGTCACTACCATTACTATAACTATAACCAGTCACTACCACTACTATAACTATAAGCAGTCACTACCACTACTATAACTATAACCAGTCACTACCATTACTACTGCAGATATTACCACTACTATAACTATAACCAGTCACTACCACTACTATAACTATAACCAGTCACTACCACTACTATAACTATAACCAGTCACTACCACTACTATAACTATAACCAGTCACTACCATTACTACTGCATATATTACCACTACTATAACTATAACCAGTCACTACCACTACTATAACTATAACCAGTCACTACCACTACTATAACTATAACCAGTCACTACCATTACTCTAACAATAACAAGTCACTACCACTACTATAACTATAACCAGTCACTACCACTACTATAACTATAACCAGTCACTACCATTACTACTGCAGATATTACCACTACTATATCTATAACCAGTCACTACCACTACTATAACTATAACCAGTCACTACCACTACTATAACTATAACCAGTCGCTACCACTACTATAACTATAACCAGTCACTACCATTACTACTGCAGAAATTACCACTACTATAACTATAACCAGTCACTACCACTACTATAACTATAACCAGTCACTACCACTACTATAACTATAACCAGTCACTACCACTACTATAACTATAACCATTCACTACCATTACTATAACTATAACCAGTCACTACCACTACTATAACTATAACCATCACCACACTACCACTACTATAACTATAACCATTCACTACCATTACTATAACTATAACCAGTCACTACCACTACTATAACTATAACCAGTCACTACCACTACTATAACTATAACCAGTCACTACCACTACTATAAATATAACCAGTCACTACCACTACTATAACTATAACCCAGTCACTACCACTACTATAACTATAACCAGTCACTACCATTACTACTGCAGACACTACCACTACTATAACTATAACCAATCACTACCACTACTATAACTATAACCAATCACTACCACTACAATAACTATAACCAGTCACTACCACTACTATAACCAGTTACTACCATTACTAATGCAGACACTACCACTACTATAACCAGTCACTACCATTACTATAACTATAACCAGTCACTACCATTACTATAACTATAACCAGTCACTACCACTACTATAACTATAACCAAGTCACTACCACTAATATAACTATAACCAGTCACTACCACTACTATAACCAGTCATACCATTACTATAACTATAACCAGTCACTACCACTACTATAACTATAACCAGTCACTACCATTACTATAACTATAACCAGTCACTACCACTACTATAACTACAACCAGTCACTACCACTACTATAACTATAACCAGTCACTACCACTACTATAACCAGTCACTACCATTACTATAACTATAACCAGTCACTACCACTACTATAACTATAACCAGTCACTACCATTACTATAACTATAACCAGTCACTACCACTACTATAACTATAACCAATCACTACCACTACTATAACTATAACCAATCACTACCACTACTATAACTATAACCAGTCACTACCACTACTCTAACCAGTCACTACCATTACTAATGCAGACACTACCACTACTTTAACCAGTCACTACCATTACTATAACTATAACCAGTCACTACCATTACTATAGCTATAACCAGTCACTACCACTACTATAACTATAACCTGTCACTACCACTACTATAACTATAACCAGTCACTACCACTACTATAACCAGTCACTACCATTACTATAACTATAACCAGTCACTACCACTACTATAACTATAACCAGTCACTACCATTACTATAACTATAACCAGTCACTACCACTACTATAACTACAACCAGTCACTACCACTACTATAACTATAACCAGTCACTACCACTACTATAACTATTAACAGTCACTACCATTACTACTGTAGACACTACCACTACTATAACTATAACCAGTCACTACCATTACTATAACTATAACCAGTCACTACCACTACTATAACTATAACCAGTCACTACCACAACTATAACTATAACCAGTCACTACCACTACTATAACTATAACCAGTCACTACCACTACTATAACTATAGCCAGTCACTACCACTACTATAACTATAACCAGTCACTACCATTACTATATCTATAACCAGTCACTACCACTACTATAACTATAACCAGTCACTACCACTACTATAACTATAACCAGTCACTACCATTACTACTGCAGATATTACCACTACTATAACTATAACCAGTCACTACCACTACTATAACTATAACCAGTCACTACCACTACTATAACTATAACCAGTCACTACCATTACTATAACTATAACCAGTCACTACCACTACTATAACTATAAGCAGTCACTACCACTACTCTAACTTTAACCAGTCACTACCATTACTACTGCAGATATTACCACTACTATAACTATAACCAGTCACTACCACTACTATAACTATAACCAGTCACTACCACTACTATAACTATAACCAGTCACTACCATTACTATAACTATAACCAGTCACTACCACTACTATAACTATAAACAGTCAACTACCACTACTATAACTATAACCAGTCACTACCATTACTACTGCAGATATTACCACTACTATAACTATAACCAGTCACTACCACTACTATAACTATAACCAGTCACTACCACTACTATAACTATAACCAGTCGCTACCACTACTATAACTATAACCAGTCACTATCATTACTACTGCAGATATTAACACTACTATAACTATAACCAGTCACTACCACTACTATAACTATAACCAGTCACTACCACTACTATAACTATAACCAGTCACTACCATTACTATAACTATAACCAGTCACTACCACTACTATAACTATAACCAGTCACTACCACTACTATAACTATAACCAGTCACTACCATTACTACTGCAGATATTACCACTACTATAACTATAACCAGTCACTACCACTACTATAACTATAACCAGTCACTACCACTACTATAAATATAACCAGTCACTACCATTACTATAACTATAACCAGTCTCTACCACTACTATAACTATAAGCAGTCACTACCACTACTATAACTATAACCAGTCACTACCACTACTATAACTATAACCAGTCACTACCATTACTACTGCAGACACTACCACTACTATAACTATAACCAATCACTACCACTACTATAACTATACCCAATCACTACCACTACTATAACTATAACCAGTCACTACCACTACTATAACCAGTTACTACCATTACTAATGCAGACACTACCACTACTATAACCAGTCACTACCATTACTATAACTATAACCAGTCACTACCATTACTATAACTATAACCAGTCACTACCACTACTATAACTATAACCATTCACTACCACTACTATAAATATAACCAGTCACTACCACTAATATAACTATAACCAGTCACTACCACTACTATAACCAGTCACTACCATTACTATAACTATAACCAGTCACTACCACTACTATAACTATAACCAGTCACTACCATTACTATAACTATAACCAGTCACTACCACTACTATAACTACAACCAGTCACTACCACTACTATAACTATAACCAGTCACTACCACTACTATAACTATAACCAATCACTACCACTACTATAACTATAACCAGTCACTACCACTACTATAACCAGTCACTACCATTACTAATGCAGACACTACCACTACTATAACCAGTCACTACCATTACTATAACTATAACCAGTCACTACCATTACCATAAACTATAAACCAGTTACTACCACTACTATAACTATAACCAGTCACTACCACTACTATAACTATAACCAGTCACTACCACTACTATAACTATAACCAGTCACTACCACTACTATAACCAGTCACTACCATTACTATAACTATAACCAGTCACTACCACTACTATAACTATAACCAGTCACTACCACTACTATAACTATAACCAGTCACTACCACTACTATAACTATAACCAGTCACTACCACTACTATAACTATAACCAATCACTACCATTACTATAACTATAACCAATCACTACCACTACTATAACTATAACCAGTCACTTCCACTACTATAACCAGTCACTACCATTACTAATGCAGACACTACCACTACTATAACCAGTCACTACCATTACTATAACTATAACCAGTCACTACCATTACTATAACTATAACCAGTCACTACCACTACTATAACTATAACCAATCACTACCACTACTATAACCAGTCACTACCATTACTATAACTATAACCAGTCACTACCACTACTATAACTACAACCAGTCACTACCACTACTATAACTATAACCAGTCACTACCACTAATATAACTATTAACAGTCACTACCATTACTACTGTAGATACTACCACTACTATAACTATAACCAGTCACTACCATTACTATAACTATAACCAGTCACTACCACTACTATAACTATAACCAGTCACTACCACTACTATAACTATAACCAGTCACTACCACTACTATAACTATAACCAGTCACTACCATTACTATAACTATAACCAGTCACTACCACTACTATAACTATAACCAGTCACTACCACCTCTATAACTATAACCAGTCACTACCACTACTATAACTATAACCAGTCACTACCATTACTATAACTATAACCAGTCACTACCACTACTACTATAGACACTACCACTACTATAACTATTACCAGTCACTACCATTACTACTGCAGACACTACCACTACTATAACTATAACCAATCACTACCACTACTATAACTATAATCAGTCACTACCACTACTATAACTATAACCAGTCACTACTATTACTACTGCAGACACTACCACTACTATAACTATAACCAGTCACTACCACTACTATAACTATAACCAGTCACTACCATTACTATAACTATAACCAGTCACTACCACTACTATAACCAGTCACTACCATTACTACTGTAGACACTACCACTACTATAACCAGTCACTACCACTACTATAACAATAATAAGCCATTTAGCAGACACCTTTATCCAAAGCGACTTACATTCATGCGTGCATACATTTTTGTGTATGGGTGGTCCCGGGGATCGAACCCACTATCTTGGCGTTACATGCGCTGTGCTCTACTAGCTGAGCTACAGAGGACCACACTATAACCAGTCACTACCACTACTATAACTATAACCAGTCACTACCACAACTATAACTATAACCAGTCACTACCACTACTATAACTATAACCAGTCACTACCACTACTATAACTATAACCAGTCACTACCATTACTACTGCAGATATTACCACTACTATAACTACAACCAGTCACTACCACTACTATAACTATAACCAGTCACTACCATTACTATAACTATAACCAGTCACTACCACTACTATAACCAGTCACTACCACTACTATAACTATAACCAGTCACTACCATTACTATAACTATAACCAGTCACTACCACTACTATAACTATAACCAGTCACTACCACTACTACTGTAGACACTACCACTACTATAACTATAACCAGTCACTACCATTACTATAACTATAACCAGACACTACCACTACTATAACTATAACCAGTCACTACCACTACTATAACTATAACCAGTCACTACCACTACTATAACTATAACCATTCACTACCACTACTATAACTATAACCAGTCACTACCACTACTATAACTATAACCAGTCACTACCATTACTATAACTATAACCAGTCACTACCATTACTATAACTATAACCAGTCACTACCACTACTATAACTATAACCAGTCACTACCATTACTATAACTATAACCAGTCACTACCATTACTATAACTATAACCAGTCACTACCACTACTATAACTATAACCAGTAACTACCACTACTATAAATATAACCAGTCACTACCACTAATATAACTATAACCAGTCACTACAACTACTATAACTATAACCAGTCACTACCATTACTACTGTAGACACTACCACTACTATAACTATAACCAGTCACTACCACTACTATAACTATAACCAATCACTACCACCACTATAACTATAACCAGTCACTACCATTACTACTGTAGACACTAAAACTAATATAACCAGTCACTACAACTACTATAACTATAACCAGTCACTACCATTACTACTGTAGACACTACAACTAATATAACTAGTCACTACAACTACTATAACTATAACCAGTCACTACCATTACTACTGTAGACACTACCACTACTATAACTATAACCAGTCACTACCACTACTATAACTATAACCAGTCACTACCATTACTACTGCAGACACTACCACTAC
>CM072239.1:51607215-51639715 GCA_036851935.1 Coregonus suidteri | reverse complement strand
AGGCCAGGAGTATGGGAGTGTTGTCTCTGGGCCTCTCCTCTGTGTCATACAGCCGTGACAATGCGTCTGCCTTCACGTTCTTCGTACCCGGGATGTATGATAGAGTGAAATCAAACCGGGTGAAGAATAGGGCCCACCTGGCATGGCGAGGATTCAGCCTCCTCGCTGCCCGAATGTACTCCAGGTTACGGTGGTCCGTCCAGACGAGGAAAGAGTGTTTCGCCCCTTCGAGCCAATGCCTCCACACGGTCAGGGCTCGGACAACAGCCAACAGCTCCCGATCACCAACGTCGTAGTTCTGCTCCGCCAGGCTGAGCTTCTTAGAGAAGAAGGCACAGGGGCGGAGCTTGAGTGGCGTGCCCGAGCGTTGAGACAGGACAGCGCCTATCCCTACCTCGGACGCATCCACCTCCACTACGAACGGTAGTGATGGATCGGGGTGGGCCAGTACCGGGGCTGAGGTGAACAGACCCCTTAGGTTACTGAAAGCCCTGTCAGCCTCAGCAGACCAGCGGAGCCGGGACGGCCCACCCTTCAACAGAGATGTAATGGGAGCTGCGACCTTGCCAAAGCCTGGATAAACCTCCGATAGTAGTTGGCGAGGCCAAGAAAGCGCTGCACCTCCTTAATCGTGGTGGAGACGGCCAATTACGCACAGCTGAAATGCGATCTCCCTCCATCTCCACGCCTGAGGTGGAAATGCGGTATCCGAGGAAGGAGACGGACTGCTGGAAAAACATACACTTCTCTGCCTTGGCATGAAGGTCATTTTCCAACAGTCGGGACAGCACTTTGCGAACCAGGGACACATGCTCGGCGCGCGTAGCGGAATACACCAGAATGTCATCGATGTGGACCACTACACTGCGACCAAGCATGTCCCAAAATAGCTCGTTCACAAAGGACTGGAAGACGGATGGAGCATTCATCAAACCGTAGGGCATCACCAGGTATTCACAATGCTCCGTGGTTGTGCTGAATGTTGTCTTCCACTCATCCCCCTCTCGGACACGCACCAGGTTGTACGCACTCCGGAGATCTAATTTGGTGAGGAAGCGTGCCCCATGCATTGACTCGATCACTGAAGGAATGAGGGGGAGAGGATAACTACATTTTATCGTCTCCTTGTTCAGTGGTTGATAATCAATGCAAGGGCGCAGACCGCCGTCTTTCTTCTTCACAAAAAAGAAACTCGAGGAGGTGGGTGAAGTGGAGGGACATGTATACCCCTGGCGCAGGGACTCGGTGACGTATGTTTCCATAGCCTCCGTTTCAGCCTGTGACAGGGGATACGCATGACTCCTGGGAGGCACAGCATCTACCCGAAGGTTTATCGCGCAATCCCCCCGATATGAGGTGGTAACTTGGTCGCCTGCGTTTTAGAACACGTGTGCCAAATCGAGGTATTCGGGGGGAATGCGCACGGTGGAAGTACTGTCTGGACTTTCCACTGTGGTTGCACCAATGGAAACACCTAGACACCTACCCTGACACTCTCGCGACCACCCCGTGACAACCCTCTGCGGCCATGAGAAGGTGGGGTTGTGGAGTGCTAACCAAGGGATACCTAATACCAGAGGGAAAGCAGGAGACTCAATAATAAAAAAAAGTGACTTGCTCGCAATGAGTCTCGTGGGTAATCATGGTGACTGGTGCTGTAACTTCCTGAACAAACCCCGACCCTAATGGTCGACTATCAAGTGCTCTGATGGGAGTGGAATGGATAGGGGAACCAATGAAATGCCTAGACTGTTTGAGAATGCCCTGTCCATAAATTTCCCTGCTGCGCCTGAATTGACTAGCGCCTTACACTGGGGAACTTCCATGTGATCAGGAAAGTAGATGGGTAGGGTACAGTGCGCAGCAGAGGGCTCTGATCGAGTGTGGGTGTTCGATACCTGGGGTGATGCGAGATTGTCCTGCCTGCCGCCCCCAGACCCAAAACCTTCGTGCCACCAGAGTGACACTGGCACTGTCGTCCTCCGCTCTCTCGGACAGCGGTTCCATCCAGCTCCATCAGCTCGGGATCCGAGTCGGCCGGGGTGGGAACGGGCAGACCCCTTCCAGGACGTCCTCTGGCTGCCAGCAGGTTGTCCAAACGGATGACCATGTCCACCAGTTGCGTGAAGGACAACATGGTGTCTCGGCAGGCTAGCTCCCTTTGGACGTCCTCCTGCAGATGGCACCGGAAGTGGTCGATAAGGGCCCACCTGTTCCACCTGGACCCAGCTGCTAGAGTCCGAAACTCCAAGGTGAAGTCCTGCGCAGTCCTCGTCCCCTGCCTCAGGTGGACCAGCCGCTCGCCCGCCTCTCGACCTTTGGGCGGGTGATCGAAGACAGCCCGAAAGAGGCGAGCAAACTCCCCGTAGTTGTCCAACGCGGCTCCTCCTTCGTTCCAGACCGTGTTGGCCCACTTCAGGGCATTCCCCTAGAGGCAGAGACGAGGGCGGACACCTTCTCCCGCTCCGATGGGGCCGGCCTGATGCTGGATAAGAAGAGCTCCAGTTGGAGGAGGAATCCTTGGCAGAGAGCCAAGCTGTCCCATCGAACACCCGTGGTCGGGATATATGAATGCTCCGTGACCCATGCCACGACTCCAGGCATGCGCCCCTCTCCCGCTGACTCCATAGCGGGTGGGTGATTCTGTGAGAGTATGATTTGAAGGAGTCAGGCGCAGGAGGGTATATCACAGAATACAGAGTTTATTCCGTAGTACACAGTTATGCTGGATAGCGTCAACAGTCCAGTGCACAAAACAGGCGCACTGGAACAAATACAGGCACACAGGGAAGATATACCCCGGCAATACAAGGTACAGGTAGCTCCACCGAGCTACACTCATCTCACATGAAACAATCACCCACCCACAGGACAAGAGGGGCAGAGGGAACACTTATACATGTACTAATGAGGGGATAAGAACCAGTTGTGTGTAATTGACAAGACAAGACAAATGGAATGATGAGATATGGAGCGGCAGTGGCTAGAAGGCCGGTGACGATGAACGCCGAAGCCTGCCCGAACAAGGAGGGGAGGCAGCTTCAGAGGAAATCGTGACAGAGAGAGAGATCAAAGACTTTGCTCCTGCATTTTTCAGCATGTTTTCACAAAAAAATATAGATTTAGAGTTAGATAAACTTGGATGTTTTGGCAGGGACATATACAGGATGCTACCCTCCACAACATAACCTTCATTCCAAACCAAAACTCCAAACCAACAACCTGATTTTGGACAGAATTACCTGGAAGGCTTTCTACTACTAAGGATGACTATTCCCAAGCTATACAGCAAATGCTCTGGCAAACAAACAGAATCCTGAAAACACCATCCAACCTTGAACTGAGTGAGTAATGTTTAGTCTGAAGCTATTTTTTACTTTCAGAAACCAAGAAGTAAAAAACATTACAATGATATATTTTACTTTATAAGGACTGAATGCTAAGGCTACCAAGCTTGCTAGTACAAAGAGACACAACTTCAGTTAGCACTGACGTGTGAAGTGAGAGGTGTCAAAGCCCTTGAGCCCAACAATGGCAGGAGAGTTGCACAGTCTACCCCAACCAAATGGAGCGGCCTTAGAAGCACCCACCCGCTGTTCAGAGGTAATTCAAATACAGTACCCTCTGTATGTAAAGAATGATAAGACACGAAAATAGTACAAAATGAAGCTCCTTATGGGAAATCAAGAGACACTTTTTGCTGACTTTTATAAAAATGGGAACATAAGCAGCCTTATCATCCACACAAAAATCTCCTGGCATGGCACAGTGCTATACATGTATTAGCACACTACCCCTCGTTAAGAGGGGGGGGGGGGGGTGTTAGCAATGGGTGGAAACTCAGGATACTAGACAACGAGGACTCTGAGAAGGCTAATATAAATCTCTATAAATCTGGAACAGTATTGGTAGAGGGCAACCCCAAACAGTTCCAGCTGGACTTTCACCTAATCAAATAAATAGCTCAGCAGGAGAAGCTCTCCCTTGAGAAAGATACCCCTACCCCGAGCGGGTCAGATCAGACCTCTTCATTAAATAAACCCAAAGATGAGCAACCCCAAGCGGAAAGTCAACTTCCCAGCACAGAGCACTACTCCCTCATTGAAATGAAGGATACATTCACCCAGCTGGAGGTAAGGCAGGTGGAGGTGATTACACTCCAGTCAGCACAGACCCAGACAACAGTCCATCACAACAACACCCCCTTAACTAGACCTGGAGAGCTGGAGGTGGAGAGAGACATGTCTGCACTCTGGACTGTGGTGATACAATATCAACAGGAGAAAGAGCAGGAGCAGGAGAAGAACAGAGCACTAGAGGAGAGGATCAGAGTGCTGGACGAGAAGGTGAGAACGATGACGGGTGACAGAGAACAACCCATTAGAGACCTGGCCACCCCCGCAGAGAAGCCAGCAGAACAGCCCACCTCAGATCCTGGTCAAAGTCTCGACACCGCAGCAGAACAGTACACCCTAGACCCTGACCATAGCCTCGACCTCACAGCCGGACACAACAAATGAAGAACCCCAAGCCCTGGGGACCCCAACCCCTCTGAGCACCCCCCCCCTGTCAGCCACCCTGATAGCCCTCCTGACGACCCCCCCACACACACAGATTGTATCCTGATGGACTCAAACGGGAAATACATACAAGAAAATGTACTTTTTCCCAAACACAAAGTGTCTAAACTCTGGTGTTCAAACACCCAGCGCGCCCTAGACCTTCTGTCTAAGGACCAACTAGGATCACCCAGCCACATAATAATACACACAGGCACAAATGACCTGAGAACACAGCAGGAAAGGGTGGCCATAGCACTCATGGGAGTGATAGAAAAAGCTTATTCTACTTTCCCCAACGCACAAGTGGTTATCTCCACCCTGCTACCACGAAATACTGCTACCATACAGCGGGTAAACGCAAGTATTTCCCGTGACTGTGCCTCAAAACCAAATGGCTACCTGGCCCACCACTCCACCCTGGGCTTGAACAGCCTTTATGACCAGGTCCACCTATACAAGGCAGCAGTGCCCACTTTCGCCCGGACCCTAAAGATATCGCCCTCAACCGCAGACCCAACACCTCACACAGGAGCAACAGATCAACAGACACCCTGCCCAGACCAGCGAGACACTCTCCCAGACCTACACATTGAGGATTCCGGCCGAGATGACCTACATCCAGGACCACAGCACCACCAGCCACATCCACACCCCCCACACCCACCCCAACCAATTAACACCCCCCCAAGTCAACCATGCCCACACCCCATTTAGGCCCCCTGAGATCAGATCTATGCCCCTACTACCCACCCCACCCCAAGCCCCCCACTCCCGCAAAGAGGGCCTCAACATGAAAGTCACACATACGCCCAGGCCGTGAGCAGGCAAATAGGTCCAACCCTCACTCTTACACTAGCCCAAGCCAATGGCATGTACCAGATGCTCAGCAGGCTCTGCTCACAATTACTGGCCTGAAGCCAAACCACACGACCAACAACATTAGAACGTTATGGAACACAAAGCCTTCACTATTTCATCCTGGAATATCCAAGGCCTGAGGTCATCTGCCTTTGGCTTAAAGAGCAGGAACCTGGACTTCACCAAAGAAATCGGAAATACAGACATTATCATCCTACAAGAGACATGTTATAGAGGAGACGGACCCCACTGGTTGCCCTCTAGGTTACAGAGAGGTGGTAGTCCCATCCATCAAACTACCAGGTGTGAAACAGGGAAGTGACTCAGGGGGTATGCTAATTTGGTATAGATCAGACCTAACTCACTCTATTAAATTAATCAAAACAGGAACATTTTACATTTGGCTAGAAATTCTAAAGGAAATTATCTCAACAGAGAAAAATGTGCTCCTGTGTGCTACCTATATCCCCCCACTAGAATCCCCCGTACTTTAATGAAGACAGCTTCTCCATCCTAGAGGGGAAATCAATCATTTCCAGACCCAGGGACATGTACTAGTCTGTGGCGACCTAAATGCCAGAACTGGACAAGAAACTGACACCCTCAGCACACAAGGGGACAAACACCTACCTGGAGGTGACAGCATTCCCTCCCCCATATGCCCCCCTAGGCACAACTACGACAACATAACCAACAAAAATGGGTCACAACTCCTGCAGCTCTGTCGCACGCTGGGTATGTACATAGTCAATGGTAGGCTTCGAGGGGACTCCTATGGTAGGTACACCTATAGCTCATCTCTTGGCAGTAGTACTGTAGACTACTTTATCACTGACCTCAACCCAGAGTCTCTCAGAGCGTTCACAGTCAGCCCACTGACACCCCTATCAGACCACAGCAAAATCACAGTCTACTTGAACATAGCAATACTCAATCATGAGGCATCAAAGCCAAAGGAACTGAATTATATTAAGAAATGCTATAGATGGAAGGAAAGTAGTGTCGAAACCTACCAAAAAACAATTAGGCAACAACAAATTCAATCCCCTTTAGACAACTTCCTGGACAAAACGTTCCACTGTAATAGTGAAGATGTAAACTTGGCAGTAGAAAACCTAAACAGTATATTTGACCTCTCAGCTTCCCTATCAAATCTAAACATCTCTAACAGAAAAACCGAAGAAAAGTAACAATAATGACAAATGGTTTGATGAAGAATGCAAAAACCTAAGAAAGAAATTGGGAAACCTATCCAACCAAAAACATAGAGACCCAGAAAACCTGAGCCTACGCCTTCACTATGGTGAATCACTAAAACAATACAGAAATACACTACGGAAAAAGAAGGAACAGCATTTCAGAAATCAGCTCAATGTAATTGAAGAATCCATATACTCTAACCACTTCTGGGAAAATTGGAAACACTAAACAAACAACAACACGAAGAGCTATCTATCCAAAACGGAGATCTATGGGTAAACCACTTCTCATATCTTTTTGGCCCTACAACAAAGAACAAACAGCAAAAAAAGTATTAAATGCAAATCTTAGGATCAACTATTAAAAACTACCAGAACCCACTGGATTCTCCAATTACATTGAATGAACTACAGGACAAAATACAAACCCCTCCAACCCAAAAAGGCCTGTGGTGTTGATGGTATCCTCAATGAAATGAGAAAATATACAGACCACAAATTCCAATTGGCTATACTTAAACTCTTTAACATCATCCTTAGCTCTGGCATCTTCCCCAATATTTGGAACAAAGGACTGATCACCCCAATCCACAAAAGTGGAGACAAATTTGACACCAATAACTACCGTGGGATATGCGTCAACAGCAACCTTGGGAAAAATCCTCTGCATTATCATTAACAGCAGACTAGTTCATTTCCTCAGTGAAAACAATATACTGAGCAAATGTCAAATTTGGGCTTTTTACCGAATTACCGTACGACAGACCACGTATTCACCCTGCACACCCTAATTGACAAACAAACCAAAACAAAGGCAAAGTCTTCTCATGCTTTGTTTGATTTCAAAAAAGCTTTTGACTCAATTTGGCATGAGGGTCTGCTATACAAATTGATGGAAAAGTGGGGTTGGGGGAAAAACATACGACATTATAAAATCCATGTACACAAACACAAGTGTGCGGTTAAAAAAAGGCAAAAAAAACACACATTATTTCCACAGGGCCGTGGGGTGAGACAGGGATGCAGTTTAAGCCCCACCCTCTTCAACATATATATCAACGAATTTGGCGAGGGCACTAGAAGAGTCTGCAGCACCCGGCCTCACCCTACTAGAATCTGAAGTCAAATGTCTACTGTTTGCTGATGATCTGGTGCTTCTGTCACCAACCAATGAGGGCCTACAGCAGCACCTAGATCTTCTGCACAGATTATGTCAGACCTGGGCCCTGACAGTAAATCTCAGTAAGACAAAAATAATGGTTGTTCCAAAAAAGGTCCAGTTGCCAGGACCACAATACAACATTTCCATCTAGACACAGTTGCCCTAGAGCACACAAAAAACTATACATACCTTGGCCTAAACATCAGAACCACAGGTAACATCCACAAGCTGTGAACGATCTAAGAGACAGGCAAGAAGGGCCTTCTATGCCATCAAATGGAACATAAAATTCGACATACCAATTAGGATCTGGCTACAAATACTTGAATCAGTTATAGAACCCATTGACCTTTATGGTTGTGAGGTCTGGGGTCCGCTCCACCAACCAATAATTCACAAAATGGGACAAATACCAAATTGAGGATGCATGCAGAATTCTGCACAAATATCCTCTGTGTACAATGAAAAACACCAAATAATGCATGCAGAGCACTGTATATATACATAATATGACATTTGAAATGTCTTTATTCTTTTGGAATTTCTGAGTGTAATGTTTACTGTTAATATTTATTGTTTATTTCACTTTTGTTTACTATCTACTTCACTTGCTTTGGCAATGTTAACATACGTTTCCCATGCCAATAAAGCCCTTAAATTGAATTGAATTGAATTTGAAATTGAATTGAAAGAGAGATGGGGGTGAGCGAGTGCAGGATTTCGTGAACTGCCTATTTTGGAGAACATCTGCATTTTGTTAGGTGAAAAAATAGAGACAGTAGATCTTGCTGCAGATTCTGTCCTGGTCTGTCATAAAATAACAGAGACAGTAGATCTAGCTCCAGATTATGTCCTGGTCTGTCATAATATTACAGAGACAATACATCTTGGCTATACACATGAGGTACCATTTTTTACATTTTAGTCATTTTAGCAGACGCTCTTATCCAGAGTGTATCCAGAGTGCATACATTTTTTCATACCGGCCCCCCGTGGGAATCGAACCCACATCCCTGCCGTTGCAAACGCCATGCTCTACCAACTGAGCTACACGGGACCAAGTCAATGTACCAAGTCACACAGTACCGAGTCAATGACAACTTGGCTATTCACATGATGATGTGGCACACCACCGCAGTGCTAGCTGTGCCACTAGAGATCCTGGTTCGAATCCAGGCTCTGTCGTAGCCGGCCGCGACCGGGAGACCCATGGGACGGCACACAATTGGCCCAGCGTCGTCCAGGGTAGGGAAGGGAATGGCTGGCAGGGATGTAGCTCAGTTGGTAGAGCATGGCGTTTGCAACGCCAGGGTTGTGGGTTCGATTCGCACGGGGGTATGAAATAAAATACATGTATGGACTCACTAACTGTAAGTCGCTCTGGATAAGAGGGTCTGCTAAATGACTAAAATGTAAATATGCTTGAGGTACCGAGTCAATGACAGCTGGCTATATACATGAGGTACCAGTACTGAGTCAATGACAGCTTGGCTATATACATGAGGTACCAGTAATAATAATATGCCATTTAGCAGACGCGCTTTTATCCAAAACGACTTACAGTCAAGTGTGCATACATTTTTACCTATGGGTGGTCCTGGGGATCGAACAAACTACCCTGGCGTTACAAGCGCCATGCTCTACCAATTGAGCTACAGAGGACCACCCTCCAAGTCTCCGACCACTACTTTGTATCCTTTTCTCTCTCGCTCTCCTCCAGCACTACTCACTCTGCCCCTACTCAGATGGTAATGTGCCGTCGCAACCTTCGCTCTCTCTCTCCCGCTACTCTCTCCTCTTCCATCCTATCATCTCTTCCCTCTGCTAAATCCTTCTCCCTCCGATCTCCTGATTCTGCCTCATCAACCCTCCTCTCCTTCCTTTCTGCATCTTTTGACTCTCTATGTCCCCTATCCTCCCGGCCGCTCGGTCCTCCCCTCCTGCTCCGTGGCTTGATGACTCGTTGCGAGCTCACAGAAGAGGGCTCCGGGCAGCCGAGCGGAAATTGAGGAAAACTAGACTCCCTGCGGACCTGTCATCTTTTCACTCCCTCCTCTCTACATTCTCTTCCTCTGTTTCCGCTGCTAAAGCCACTTTCTACCACTCTAAATTTCAAGCCTCTGCCTCTAACCCTAGGAAGCTCTTTGCCATCTTCTCTTCCCGCTGAATCCTCCTCCTCCTCCTCTTCCTCCTCCCTCTCTATGGATGACTTTGTCAACCATTTTGAAAAGAAGATTGACGACATCCGATCCTCATTTATTAAGTCAAATGACACCGCTGGCCCTGCTCACACTGCCCCTACCCGATGCTTTGACTTCTTTCTCCCCTCTCTCTCCAGATGAAATCTTGCGACTTGTGACGGCCGGCCGCCCAACACCTGCCCGCTTGACCCTATCCCCTCCTCTCTTCTCCAGACCATTTCCGGAGACCTTCTCCCTTACCTCACCTCGCTCATCAAACTCATCCTTGACCGCTGGCCATGTCCCTTCTGTCTTCAAGAGAGCGAGAGTTGCAACCCTCCTCAAAAACGTACACTCGATCCCTCCGATGTCAACAACTACAGACCAGTATCCCTTCTTTCTTTTTTCTCCAAAACTCTTGAGCGTGCCATCTCTAGCCAACTCTCCTGCTATCTCTCTCAGAATGACACTCTTGATCCAAACCAGTCAGGTTTCAAGACTGGTTATTCAACTGAGACTGCTCTTCGCTGTGTCACGGAGGCTTTCCGCACTGCTAAAGCTAACTCTCTCTCCTCTGCTCTTATCCTTCTAGACCTATCCTTTGCCTTTGATACTGTGAACCATCAGATCCTCCTCTCCACCCTCTCCGAGTTGGGCATCTCCGGCGCTGCTCACTCTTGGATTGCGTCCGACCTGACAGGTCGCTCCTACCAGGTGGCGTGGCGAGAATCTGTCTCCGCACCACGTGCTCTCACCACTGGTGTCCCCCCAGGGCTCAGTTCTAGGCCCTCTCCTATTCTCTCTATACACCAAGTCACTTGGTTCTGTCATATCCTCACATGGTCTCTCCTATCATTGCTACGCAGACGACACACAATTAATTTTCTCCTTTCCCCCTTCTGATAACCAGGTGGCGAATCGCATCTCTGCATGTCTGGCAGACATATCAGTGTGGATGTCGGATCACCACCTCAAGCTGAACCTCGGCAAGACGGAGCTGCTCTTCCTTCCGGGGAAGGACTGCCCGCTCCATGATCTCGCCATCACAGTTGACAACTCCGTTGTGTCCTCCTCCCAGAGTGCAAAGAACCTTGGCGTCACCCTGGACAACACGCTGTCATTCTCCGCTAACATCAAAGTGGTGACCCGATCCTGCAGGTTCATGCTCTACAACATTCGTAGAGTACGACCCTACCTTACACAGAAAGCGGCACAGGTCCTAATCCAGGCACTTGTCATCTCACATCTGGATTACTGCAACTCGCTGTTGGCTGGGATCCCTGCCTGTGCCATTAAACCCCTACAACTTATCCAGAACGCTGCAGCCCGCCTGGTGTTTCAACCTTCCCAAGTTCTCTCATGTCACCCCGCTCCTCTGCACACTCCACTGGCTTTCCAGTAAGAGGCTCGCATCTACTACAAGACCATGGTGCTTGCCTACGGAGCTGTGAGGGGAACGGCACCTCCCTTACCTTCAGGCTCTGATCAGACCCTACACCCCAAACGAGGGCACTACGTTCATCCACCTCTGGCCTGCTAGCCCCCCCTACCTCTACGGAAGCACAGTTCCCGCTCAGCCCAGTCAAAGCTATTCGCTCCTCTGGCACCCCAATTGTGGAACAAGCTCCCTCACGACGCCAGGACAGCGGAGTCACTCACCACCTTCCGGAGACACTTGAAACCCTACCTCTTTAAGGAATACCTGGAATAGTATAAAAGTAATCCTTCTACCCCCCACCCCCACCCTCCCCCACCAACAAGTCAAGAGGTCTGTTTTATTACATTGTTGTTTCTGATCCACTGTTTTTGTTCTGTTCATCTCTGTACCTCTCTCTCTCTCTCTCTCGTCTCTCTCTCTCTCTCTCTCTCTCTCTCTCCCCTATCCCCTTCTCCTTCTCTCTCTCTCTCTCCCTCTCTCCATCTCCCTCTCTCTCTCTCTCCACCTCTCCCTCTCTCTCTCTCTCTCCTCTCTCTCTCTCTCTCTCTCTCCTCTCTCTCTCTCTCTCTCTCTCTCCTCTCTCTCTCTCTCTCTCTCTCTCTCTCTCCTCTCTCCCTCCCCTCTCTCTCCTCTCTCCCTCTCTCCCTCCACTCTCTCTCTCTCTCCTCTCTCTCTCCTCTCTCTCCCCTCTCCTCCTCTCCCCTCCCCCTCCCTCTCTCTCTCTCTCTCTCTCTCTCTCTCCCCTCTCCCTCCTCTCTCTCTCTCCCACCTCTCTCTTTTCCTCTCTCCTCCTTCCTCCCCTCTCCCTCCTCTCTCCTCCTTTCTGTCACTCTCCCTCCTCTCTCCCTCTCCTATCTCCTCTCTCCCTCCCCTCTCTCTCTCTCCTATCTCCTCTCTCCCTCCCCTCTCTCTCCTCCCTCCTCTCTCCTCTCTCCTCTCTCTCCCTCTCCCTCCTCTCTCTCTCTCTCTCTCTCTCTCTCTCTCCTCTCTCTCCTCCTCTCCCCCCTCTCCCTCATCTGTCTCTCTCCCACCTCTCTTTTTCCTCTCTCCTCCTTCCTCCTCTCTCCCTCCTTTCTGTCACTCTCTCCCTCCTCTCTCGCTCTCGCTCTCCCCTCCCCCATCTCTCTCTGTATCTCCCTCCTCTCTCTCCCCTCTCCCTCTCTCTCCCTCCTCTCTCTCATTCTCCCCCTCTCCCTCTCCTCTCTCCCGCTCCACTCTCTCTTCCCTCCCCCCTCCCTCTCTCTCCTCCCCCTCTCCCCTCCCACTCTCTCCCTCCTCTCTCTCACTCTCCCTCCTCCTCTCTCCCTCCCTCCTCTCCCCCTCCGTCCTCTCTCTCCCCCCTCCTCTCTCCCACCCCCTCTCCCTCCTTCACTCCATCCATCCCTCCCTCCCTCCCTCTCTCCCTCTCCTCTCTCCATCCCCCTCTCCCTCCACTCTCTCCCTCCTCTCTCACTCTCCCTCCTCTCTCCCCTCCCTCCTCTCTCCCACCCCCTCTGTCCCTCTCCTCTACCTTATCTATTTCACAATCTCTCCCTCCCTCTCCTCTCTCCCTCCGCCTCTCCCTCCTCCCTCCCTCTCTCCCTCCCACTCTCTCCCTCCTCTCTCTCACTCTCCCTCCTCTCTCTCACTCTCCCTCCTCTCTCCCTCCCTCCTCTCTCAATCTCTCCCTCCCTCTCCTCTCTCCCTCCTCTCTCTATCCCTCCCTCCTCCCCCCTCCCCCTCTCCGTCCTCTCTCTCTCTCCCCCTCTCCCCCTCTTTCCCTCCTCTCTCTCTCCCTCATTTCGCTCCCTCAACTCTCTCACCTTTCCCCTCCCCCCTCTCTCTCTCCTTCTCCCTCTCTCCCTCTCCCCCTCTCTGTCTCTCCCTCTATCCCTCTCCCTCCTCTCCCCCTCTCCCTCTATCTCTCTCCCCCTCTCTCTCCCCCTCTCTCTCCCATCTCGCTCTCTTTACCTCTCCGCCTCTCCCTACTCTCTATCTCCTGTCTGTTCTCCCTCTCTCTTCAGGCACATAACGTCGTCATCACATAAGAGCAGTAGAAGCCACTGATGTCGGTCTAAGCTGGAGTCATTTTGAGTGTTTCTACCTAAGCCTTTCAATCAGTGACAAACAAGTCTCTTTCACACATATTGAAACTGCAAAAACACTTTGGAGACACTTACTACCCCCCCCCCCACACACACAATGCTCCTCTCTCTCTCTCTCTCTCTCTTTCTCTCTCTCTCTTAATGACTTGAATGCTGCTCATCTCTCTCTCTCCCTCTCTTAATAACTTGACCACTGCTCATCTCTCTCTCTCCCTCTCTTAATAACTTCACCACTGCTCATCTCTCTCTCTCTCTCTCTCCTTTCTCTCTCTCTCTCCCTCCCTTAATGACTTGAATGCTGCTCATCTCTCTCTCTCCCTCTCTTAATAACTTGACCCACTGCTCATCTCTCCCTCTCTCCCTCTCTTAATGATTTCACCACTGCTCATGTCTCTCTCTCTCTCTCCCTCTCTTAATAACTTGACCACTGCTCATCTCTCTCTCTCCCTCTCTTAATAACTTCACCACTGCTCATCTCTCTCTCTCTCTCTCTCTCTCTCTCTCTCTCTCTCTCTCTCTCTCTCTCTCTTTCTCTCTCTCTCTCCCTCCCTTAATGACTTGAATGCTGCTCATCTCTCTCTCTCCCTCTCTTAATAACTTGACCACTGCTCATCTCTCCCTCTCTCCCTCTCTTAATGACTTCACCACTGCTCATGTCTCTCTCTCTCTCTCCCTCTCTTAATAACTTGACCACTGCTCATCTCTCTCTCTCCCTCTCTTAATAACTTCACCACTGCTCATCTCTCTCTCTCTCTCTCCTCTCTCTTTCTCTCTCTCTCTCCCTCCCTTAATGACTTGAATGCTGCTCATCTCTCTCTCTCCCTCTCTTAATAACTTGACCACTGCTCATCTCTCCCTCTCTTAATGACTTCACCACTGCTCATGTCTCTCTCTCTCTCTCCCTCTCTTAATAACTTGACCACTGCTCATCTCTCTCTCTTCCTCTCTTAATAACTTCACCACTGCTCATCTCTCTCTCGCTCTCTCTCTCTTTCTCTCTCCCTCTCTTAATGACTTGACCACTGCGCATCTCTCTCTCTCTCCCTCTCTTAATAACTTGACCACTGCTCATCTCTCTCTCTCTTTCGCTTTCTCTCTCCCTCTCTTAATAACTTGACAACTGCTGATCTCTCTCTCCCTCTCTTAATAACTTGACCACTGCTCATCTCTCTCTCCCTCTCTTAATGACTTGACCACAGCTCATCACTCTCTCTCCCTCACTTAATAACTTGACCACTGCTCATCACTCTCTCTCTCCCTCGCTTAATAACTTGACCACTGCTCATCTCTCTCTCTGTCCCTCTCTTAATAACTTGACTACTGCTCATCTCTCTCTCTCCCTCTCTTAATGACTTCACCACTGTTCATGTCTCTCTCTCTCTCCCTCTCTTAACAACTTGACCACTGCTCATCTCTCTCTCTCTCCCTCTCTTAATGACTTGACCATTGCTCATCTATCTCTCCCTCTCTTAATTACTTGACCACTGCTCATTTTTCTCTCTCCCTCTAATTGAATTCACCACTGCTCATATCTCTCTCTCTTTCTCTTTCTCTTTCTCTCTCCCTCTCTCAATGACTGACTGCTGCTCATCTCTCTCTCTCTCCCTCTCTTAATAAATTGAAAACTGCTGATCTCTCTCTCTCCCTCTCTTAATAACTTGACCAATGCTCATCTCTCTCTCTCTCCCTCTCTTAATGACTTGACCACAGCTCAACACTCTCTCTCTCCCTCGGTTAATAACTTGACCACTGCTCATCTCTCTCTCTGTCCCTCTCTTAATAACTTGACCACTGCTCATCTCTCTCTCTCCCTCTCTTCATGACTTGACCACTGTTCATGTCTCTCTCTCTCCCTCTCTTAATAACTTGACCACTGCTCATCTCTCTCTCCCTCTCTTAATGACTTGACCACTGCTAATCTCTCTGTCTCCCTCTCTTAATAACTTGACCATTGCTCATCTATCTCTCTTTCTATTTCTCTCTCCCTCTCTTAATAACTTGACCATTGCTCATCTATCTCTCCCTCTCTTAATAACTTGACCACTGCTCATGTCTCTCTCACTCTCTCTCTCTTTTTCTCTCTCCCTCTCTTAATGACTTGACCACTGCTCATCTCTCTCTCTCCCTCTCTTAATAACTTGACCACTGTTCATCTTTCTCTCTCCCTCTAAATGAATTGACCACTGCTCATCTCTCTCTTTTTCTCTTTCTCTCTCCCTCTCTTAATAACTTGACCACAGCTCATCACTCTCTCTCTCCCTTGCTTAATAACTTGACCACTGTTCATCTCACTCTCTGTCCCTCTCTTAATAACTTGTTCACTGCTCATCTCTCTCTCCCTCTCGTAATGACTTGACCACTGTTCATGTCTCTCTCTCTCTCCCTCTCTTAACAACTTGACCACTGTTCATCTCTCTCTCCCTCTCCTAACGACTTGACCACTGCTCATCTCTCTCTCTACCTCTCTTAATAACTTGACCATTGCTCATCTCTTTCTCTCCCTCTCTTAATAACTTGACCATTGCTCATCTCTCTCTCTCCCTCTCTTAATAATTTGACAACTGCTCATCTGTCTCTCCCTCTCTTAATAACTTGACCACTGCTCATCTCTCTCTCTCTCCCTCTCTTAATAACTTGACCACTGCTCATCTGTCTCGCTCCCTCTCTTAATAACTTGACCAATGCTCATCTCTCTCGCTCCCTCTCTTAATAACTTGACCACTGCTCATCTCTCTCTCTCCTCTCTTAATAACTTCACCACTGCTCATCTCTCTCTCTCTCTCTCTCTCTCTCTCTCTCTCTCGCCTCCTCTCTCTCTCTCTCTCTCTCCTCTCTCTCTCTCTCTCTCTCCTCCCTTAATGACTTGAATGCTGCTCCTCTCTCTCTCTCCCTCTCTTAATAACTTGACCACTGCTCATCTCTCCCTCTCTCCCTTTCTTAATGACTTCACCACTGCTCATGTCTCTCTCTCTCTCTCCCTCTCTTAATAACTTGACCACTGCTCATCTCTCCCTCTCCCTCTCTTAATAACTTCACCACTGCTCATCTCTCTCTCTCTCTCTCTCTCTCTCTTCTCTCTCTCTCTGTCCCTCTCTTAATAACTTGACCACTGCTCATCTCTCTCTCTCCCTCTCTTCATGACTTGACCACTGTTCATGTCTCTCTCTCTCCCTCTCTTAATAACTTGACCACTGCTCATCTCTCTCTCTCCCTCTCTTAATGACTTGACCACTGCTAATCTCTCTGTCTCCCTCTCTTAATAACTTGACCATTGCTCATCTATCTCTCTTTCTATTTCTCTCTCCCTCTCTTAATAACTTGACCATTGCTCATCTATCTCTCCCTCTCTTAATAACTTGACCACTGCTCATGTCTCTCTCGCTCTCTCTCTTTTTCTCTCTCCCTCTCTTAATGACTTGACCACTGCTCATTTCTCTCTCTCCCTCTCTTAATAACTTGACCCACTGTTCATCTTTCTCTCTCCTCTCTAAATGAATTGACCACTGCTCATCTCTCTCTTTTTCTCTTTCTCTCTCCCTCTCTTAATAACTTGACCACAGCTCATCACTCTCTCTCTCCCTTGCTTATTAACTTGACCACTATTCATCTCACTCTCTGTCCCTCTCTTAATAACTTGTTCACTGCTCATCTCTCTCTCCCTCTCGTAATGACTTGACTACTGTTCATGTCTCTCTCTCTCTCCCTCTCTCTTAACAACTTGACCACTGTTCATCTCTCTCTCCCTCTCCTAATGACTTGACCACTGCTCATCTCTCTCTCTACCTCTCTTAATAACTTTCCCATTGCTCATCTCTTTCTCTCCCTCTCTTAATGACTTGACCATTGCTCATCTCTCTCTCTCCCTCTCTTAATAATTTGACCACTGCTCATCTTTCTCTCTCCCTCTCTTAATAACTTGACCACTGCTCATCTCTCTCTCTCTCCCTCTCTTAATAACTTGACCACTGCTCATCTGTCTGGCTCCCTCTCTTAATAACTTGACCAATGCTCATCTCTCTCTCGCTCCCTCTCTTAATAACTTGACCACTGCTCATCTCTCTCTCCCTCTCTTAATGACTTGACCACTGCTCATCTCTCTCTCTCCCTCCTTGATAACTTGACCACTGCTCATCTTTCGCTCTCCCTCTAAATGAAATTACCACTGCTCATCGCTCTCTCTCTTTCTCTCTCCCTCTCTTAATATCTTGACCACAGCTCATCACTCTCTCTCTCCCTTGCTTAATAACTTGACCACTGCTCATCTCACTCTCTGTCTCTCTCTTAATAACTTGTTCACTGCTCATCTCTCTCTCTCTACCTCTCGTAATGACTTGACCACTGTTCATGTCTCACTCTCTCTCCCTCTCTTAACAACTTGACCACTGTTCATCTCTCTCCCTCTCTTAATGACTTGACCATTGCTCATCTCTCTCTCTCCCTCTCTTAATAACTTGACCACTGCTCATCTCTCTCTCTCCCTCTCTTAATAACTTGACCACTGCTCATCTGTCTCGCTCCCTCTCTTAATAACTTGACCAATGCTCATCTCTCTCGCTCCCTCTCTTAGTAACTTGACCACTGCTCATCTCTCTCTCTCCCTCTCTTAATATATTGACCACTGCTCATCTCTCTCTCTCTCTCTCTCTCTCTCTCTCTCTCTCTCTCTCTCTCTCTCTCTCTCTCTCTCTCTCTCTCTCTCTCTCTCTCTCTCTCTCTCTCTCTCTCCCTCTCTCTCCCTCTCTCTCTCAATGACCTGTCCACTGCAAATCTCTCTGTCCCTCTCTTAATGACTTGACCACTGCTCATCTCTCTCTCTCTCCCTCTCTTAATAACTTGACCACTGCTCATCTCTCTGTCTGTCCCTCTCACTCTTTGAATGACTTGACCACTGCTCATCTCTCTCTTCCTCTCTTAATGACTTGACCATTGTTCATCACTCTCTCTCTCCCTCTCTTAATAATTTGACCACTGCTCATCTCTCTCTCTGTCCCTCTCTTAATAACTTGACCACTGCTCATCTCTCTCTCTCTCTCTCTCTCTCTCTCTCTCTCTCTCTCTCTCTCTCTCTCTCTCTCTCTCTCTCTCTCTTTCTCTCTCCCTTTCTTAATGACTTGACCACTGCTCATCTCTCTCTCTCTCGCTCTCTTAATAACTTGACCACTGCTCATCTCTCTCGCTCCCTCTCTTAATAACTTGACCACTGCTCATCTCTCTCTCTCCCTCTCTTAAAAACATGACCACTGCTCATCTCTCTATCTCTCTCCCTCTCTTAATAACTTGACCACTGCTCATTTTTATCTCTCTCCCTCTCTTAATAACTTGACCACTGCTCATCTCTCTCTATCTCTCTCCCTCTCTTAATAACTTGACCACTGCTCATCTCTCTCTCTATCTCTCTCCCTCTCTTAACAACTTGACCACTTCTCATCTCTCTCTCCCTCTCTTAATGACTTGACCACTGCTCATCTCTGAAAAATAATGGCTACCTCTTCAAAACCATTTTCCCCCCTAAACGTTTTTTCCCTCACGGGCATCATCTAACCAGGTCTTTCATTTAAAATAAACCCAATTTCTCCAGAACTAGTTCTATGAAGAACCGTACATATAGGGTTCTAGGAATAACCATATACAGGGGTTTCTATGAAGAAACCCTACATAGAGGGTACTTGTCATGGGCCTCTCACTCCACCGGGTTACCACCTTATTTTTCTTCCACTCTGCTCACCACTCTCTCTACTCAGCCTAACTAGCTCCACCTGTCCCTGCTCTGCTCTGCTCTAATTACTCTGCCAGCTGCGCTGCATTACCCACTACCTCTCCCAGTATTTAAGGCCCTGTCTTTCAGCTCTCCGGTGTCAGATCGTCTGCAAAGCTCACACCCGGAACCCTGTTTGCTCGCGCTTCTGGCTCACCCTGGTTTTGTGACCCCGGACCTGCCTGTTTTTTTGGATACTCTTCTGCCTCAGGAGATCCAGACCTGCTTCTGCCATTACGACTCCTGACTACTCTTCAATCCCGGTAACTCTGACCAGCCTTCTGCCTTGCTACTACGTATTTTGGATTTCCCTTGAACTGTACTGCTGCCTGGTTTCATTCCGCCCTGTTGTGTCTGTGTCTCCCCCCCCCAGGACTTCTGGACCACCCACCACCGGCTTCATAGGACGCATCGCTGCCACTGGGGGGGGCACAGACCCAGCACATTGGACGGGATCCCTGTTACCCCTGGAGCCTTCATTCACTCCCTACTTCCCTTTTCCCCTTAAGTTTAATAAACTTTCTGTGTGACGCAATTGTGGTCCTCTGGTCGTCTGTCTGAACCGTGACAGTACGATCTGACCATTATGGACTCAGCGCACACTTTCCCCGACATGGAAACCGATGAGCATGAGCAGCAGTTCCAGCAGCAGCAACAACAACTCGCCATGATCATTCAACTCCTCACCAACCTTACCCCAGCCAGTCTGCCCACCAGCCCTGCCCCCGAGTTACCTGCCCCGGTCATGGCAGCCGCTGCTCCGGAACCCAAGATTGGAAACCCCGAGCGGTTCAACGGCGATTCAACCCAGGTCCGGCCATTCCTGACTAGCTGCCGACTTCAGTTCTCCTTGCAGCCAAGGACCTTCGCCACGGAGGGGGCTAAAGTTGGGTATGCCATCACTCACCTGACGGGCCGAGCTCGACTCTGGGGAACAGCAGAGTTCGAAACGTCAAACCCCCGCATGTGCAACCTTCGACCTGTTTGCTGAGGAGATGCTGAAGGTGTTTGACCTGGATTCACCCACCGCAGAGGCGTCTCGTGAACTGTTCAGTATTCGACAAGGCAGACGTACAGTCGCAGACCATTCCATCGACTTCCGAACCCTGGCTAGACGAAGTTCTTGGAACACACCATCGTTGGTGGACGCGTTCTTCCATAGTTTTGGCTGACTATATCAAGGACGAGTTGGTCTCCCATGAACTGCCTTCCACTCTTGATGAAGCCATCGCACTGACTGTCAGGATCGACAGAAGGATACAGACCCGTCGTCGTGAGAGGGGGCGCCAAGGTCCACCTACTACCGGCATTCGGAGAGATCCGACTGGGCTCCTGTCATCTACTGCCACTCACCCCAGGTCAGCTTGATCAGTCTGAGCCTATGGAGATTGGGCGAGCCTCTCTCACTCCTGCAGAGCGCCAGCGCCGCTTCACCTCAAACCTCTGCCTCTATTGTGGAGGTGATGGACATCGTGTGGTAACCTGCCCTTTAAAGGGCCGAAGCTCACCGGGCATAGGGGGAGTCCGGTTGAGTTCAATGACCATCCAGTCCTCCGACCGCAAACCCCTGCTGCAAGTTCACCTCCGCCTCTCTGACTCAACTCACACCCTGGCTGCTCTGGTGGATTCTGGCGCCGAAGCCAACATAATGGACATCAAGCTGGCACGCCAACTGGGACTGGAGAACCTCCGTTTGACACCTCCTATTCCTGCCCGGGGCACTGGACGGACACTTACTCGGATCGGTCACATCATGTCACGGCCCCGGTCTCTCGATGGGTCTGTCCGGAAACCATCAAGAAACTATCCAGTTTCACCTGCTCCCCTCTCCAGGCCAACCCCTCATCCTGGGTTACCCATGGCTCCGCCGGCACAACCCTCAGCTCGACTGGGTGACCGGGGTGATCAGGGAGTGGGGAGAGGACTGCCACCCGAACCTGCCTGCTTGCTGCCGCACTACCCCCTCGGCCCAGTACCTACTAACTCCGCTCCTGACCTCTCCAATGTCCAAGAATGCTACCATGGTCTCAGAGAGGTGTTTTAACAAAGCAAGAGCCACATCTCTGCCCCCTCACCGACCGTACGACTGTGCCATCGACCTCCTCCCTGGAACAGCTCCTCCAAAGGGTCGTCTTTTATTCGTTGTCTGCTCCTGAAAGAAAGTCCATGGAGGACTACATCAATGGCTCTCTGTCCGCAGGATTAATCCGTTCATCTTCATCTCCTGCTGGTGCTGGCTTCTTCTTTGTGGGGAAGAAGGACGGATCTCTTCGCCCCTGCATCGACTACAGGGGACTCAACGACATCACAGTGAAAAACCGTTACCCTCTGCCTCTGCTCACCTCTGCTTTTGAGTTGCTCCAGGGAGCCACTGTTTTTACCAAGTTGGATCTCAGAAACGCTTACCACCTAGTGCGGATCCGGGAGGGAGATGAATGGAAAACCGCATTCAATACACCAACAGGCCACTACGAGTATCTGGTTATGCCTTTTGGCCTCACCAATGCTCCTGCTGTGTTCCAGGCTCTAGTGAATGATGTACTGCGGGACATGTTTAAACAAGTTTGTCTTCGTTTACCTGGATGACATCTTAATCTACTCCAGAAACCTGTCTGAACACACCCCATGTCCAGCAAGTCCTTCATCGTCTTCTGGAGAATTCCCTCTACGCCAAGGCAGAGAAATGTGAGTTTCACGTCAAGACAGTGGCCTTCCTGGGGTACATAGTGGCAGAGGGAAGTATCCAAATGGATCCTGCCAAAGTATCAGCTGTCACTTCATGGCCAGTTCCGGAGAACAGAAAGAAGCTGCAACAGTTTCTGGGGTTTGCTAACTTCTATAGGAAGTTTATCCGGAACTACAGTACCGTTGCTGCCCCTCTCACTGCTCTAACCAGCACCAAGCAACCCTTCACCTGGACCCCAGCAGCCGACAAAGCCTTCAGTACCCTCAAGGTGAGGTTCACCTCCGCTCCCATCCTCCAGATGCCTGATGTGGACCGGCAATTCATTGTGGAGGTGGACGCCTCGGATGTGGGAGTTGGTGCTGTGATTTCTCAGTGGGCTGCTGCGGAGGATAGGAAGCTCCATCCCTGTTTGCCTTTTTCTCACGTCGGTTGTCCCCTCTGAGTGCAATTACGACATAGGGAACCGTGAGCTGCTGGGTGTGAAGCTTGCCTTGGAGGAGTGGCGTCACTGGCTGGAGGGGTCCACCATTCCATTTCTCGTTTGGACCGATCATAAGAACTTGGAGTACATCCGCACGGCCAAACGGTTGAACTCCAGGCAGTCCCGCTGGGCCCTGTTCTTCACCAGGTTTAATTTCACTCTGTCATACCGCCTGGATCACGCAACACCAAGCCAGACGCCCTCTCCCGTCAATTCCAGAAGGATGACACCCCCTCCAAGGACCCTGTGTCGATTCTGCCAAGTCCCTGCATCGTTGCAGCTCTGACCTGGGCTGTTGAGGAACAGGTGCTGGAGGCTCTCCGTAACCAGCCAGGTCCCCAGCACTTGCCCAGCTGACCGCCTTTTTGTTCCCGAAGACCTGAGGTCCCAGGTCGTTCAGTGGGGACATGACTCCCGCCTAGCTTGTCACCCTGGCTCCACCCGCCTTACAACCTGCTCGCCCAGAGGTTCTGGTGGCCCTCTCTGAGGAAGGATGTACGGGAATTCGTCCAAAGCCTGCCCCATCTGCAACCAAACACAAGTCGTCCTGCCAGCCCCCAGCCGGATTGCTGCAGCCCCTGCCTGTGCCCAGACGTCCCTGGTCTCACATCGCCCTTTGACTTTGTCACGGGGCTGCCCCCTTCAAGTGGCATGACCGTCATTCTCACCATCGTTGACCGTTTCAGCAAGATGGCACACTTCATTCCCCTCCCCAAGCTCCCAACCGCCAAGGAGACCGCCCAGGTGGTCCTGGAACACGTCTTCCGGATCCACGGACTGCCAAAGGATGTAGTTTCTGACCGTGGTCCACAATTCTCCTCCGCTTTTTGGAAAGGAGTTCTGTCACCTGCTGGGAGCCACAGTCAGTCTGACTTCCGGATTCCATCCCCAATCCAATGGGCAGTCAGAGCGGGCTAATCAGGAGCTCGAGAAGGCACTGCGATGCATGACTTCACGCAACCCCCACTCCTGGTCGCAGCAATTGACATGGGTGGAGTACGCACACAATTCTCTGACCTGCTCTGCCATCGGTAATGTCCCCTTTCCAATGTGTGTTTATGGATACCAGCCTCCTCTATTTGCCAGCCAGGAAGATGGGAGGTTACTTGCCCATCTGCACTTGCTTTTGCCCGTCGATGTCGCCGCACCTGGTCACAAGCCCGAGCCACACTCCTCAGATCCGTTGCCAGCTACACTACCGGGGCCAACCGTCGGAGAATTCCTGCTCCCACCTACCATGTTGGTCAAAGGGTGTGGTTGTCATCGAAGAACCTGCCACTCAGGGTGGAGTCGCAGAAGCTGGCACCTCGGTTCATTGGCCCATTCCCTATCATAAGAGTGATTAGCCCAACTGCTGTCCGGCTCCAACTGCCTAATTCCCTGAGGGTGCACCCCACTTTCCATGTGTCTAAGATTAAGCCCATCCATGAGAGTCCGCTGGTCCCTGCTGCGCCTGGTCCTCCTCCTCCACGGCTCGTCGTCGATGTGGTCTGGTTTACACCGTCCGCCGCCTGCTTCGGTCCAGACGGAGGGGTAGGGGTCTCCCAGTACCTCATTGACTGGGAGGGCTATGGACCTGAGGAAAGGACCTGGGTGCCAGCTAGTCGGATTGTGGATAGGACTCTCATCATCACCGCTTTCCACCAACGGCATCCTGATCAACCTGCAATCCGTAGGGGCCGCCCCCAGAGGGGTCCCTAACCGTCCTGCCCGCGCTCGGCTTCCTGTCCTGTGCCTGATCCTGTCTCGGGACCTGTCCCATCTCCCGACCACGGCCCTCCGGCTTCCCTCCGAGGATGAGGACGTTCACGACTCGGACCGTTCGGAGGAGTTCTAGCCCTCCTCCGGCTCCCCTCCTCCCGCCCGGCGTGGTGTTGCTCTTGGGACTTCTGGGGCCGTCCCTTGGGGGGGGGGGTTCTGTCATGGGCCTCTCACTCCACCGGGTTACCACCTTAATTTTCTTCCACTCTGCTCACCACTCTCTCTACTCAGCCTAACTAGCTCCACCTGTCCCTGCTCTGCTCTGCTCTAATTACTCTGCCAGCTGCGCTGCATTACCCACTACCTCTCCCAGTATTTAAGGCCCTGTCTTTCAGCTCTCCGGTGTCAGATCGTCTGCAAAGCTCACACCCGGAACCTGTTTGCTCGCGCTTCTGGCTCACCCTGGTTTTGTGACCCCGGACCTGCCTGTTTTTTGGATACTCTTCTGCCTCAGGAGATCCAGACCTGCTTCTGCCATTACGACTCCTGACTACTCTTCAATCCCGGTAACTCTGACCAGCCTTCTGCCTTGCTACTACGTATTTTGGATTTCCTTGAAACTGTACTGCTGCCTGGTTTCATTCCGCCCTGTTGTGTCTGTGTCTCCCCCCCCCAGGACTTCTGGACCACCCACCACCGGCTTCATAGGACGCATCGCTGCCACTGGGGGGGGCACAGACCCAGCACATTGGACGGGATCCCTGTTACCCCTGGAGCCTTCATTCACTCCCTACTTCCCTTTTCCCTTAAGTTTAATAAACTTTCTGGTGTGACGCAATTGTGGTCCTCTGGTCGTCTGTCTGAACCGTGACAGTACTAGGTATAATCCTCTGCAAAGGGTTCTACCCAGCAGTAAAAAGGGTTCACCTATGGGGACAAACTGAAGAACCCTGTATGGTTCTACTCAGCACCTTTATTTCTAAGAGTATACTCTTCCTGTGGGTCAAACATTAAACAACATTAACAAAACATTGTGCATTATACAAATTTTACATTCTCCATTACTACATTACAATATTACAATACTACATGACAATATTTCAATACTACATTACATTACTAAGAATAATGTGGGAGTGTGTGTAGAGAGTGTGTGTCAAATAAAATTTTATTTGCCACATGCGCCGAATACAACAGGTGTAGACATTACAGTGAAATGCTTACTTACAAGCCCTTAACCAACAATGCATGGAGCAGTGCAAATAGTCCGGGTAGCAATGATTAGCTGTTCAGGAGTCTTATGGCTTGGGGGTAGCAGCTGTTGAGAAGCATTTTGGACCTAGAATTGGCGCTCCAGTACCGCTTGCCGTGCGGTAGCAGAGAGAACAGTCTATGACTAGGGTGGCAGGAGTCTTTGACCATTTTGAGGGCCTTCCTCTGACACCGCCTGGTATAGAGGTCCTGGATGGCAGGAAGCTTGGCCCCAGTGATGTACTGGGCCATACGCACTACCCTCTGTAGTGCCTTGCGGTCGGAGGCCGAGCAGTTGCCATACCAGGCGGTGATGCAACCAGTCAGGGTGCTCTCGATGGTGCATTTGTATAATTTTTTGAGGATCTGAGGACCCATGCCAAATCTTTTCAGTCTCCTGAGGGGGAATAGGCTTTGACCACTGCTCATGAGGGGGAATAGGCTTTGTCGTGTCCTCTTCACGACTGTCTTGGTGTGTTTGGACCATAATAGTTCGTTGGTGATGTGGACACCAAGGAACTTGAAGCTCTCAACCTGTTCCACTGCAGCACCGTCGATGAGAATGGGGGTGTGCTCAGTCCTCTTTTTTTTCCTGTAGTCCACAATCATCTTCTGTGTGTGTGTTTGTGTGTGTGTATATGTGTATACATTCAAGTCTGCGTGCATACCTGCATGCAAGCGTGTGTGTGTGTGTGTGTGTGTGTGTGTGTGTATGTACAGGAAGATCCCCCTTAGGTCGTTTCCCTGTATTTCTGTGCCCCTGGAGAGACCCAGTGACCTCCAGCCTAGAGGACACCAGACCACAGATGGTTGCCCAGCCATGGGCCCTCTGTCTGGGGGAAGGACCCAGCCATTACCCCTGGTGCCCTGTTGCTCAGTCCTGGAGATGGCACGGGCCAGATGGTAGACTGGTCTCCCTGGGAGACACACGCAAACACACAAACACACAAACACTAGCTTTTTTCCTGTGGTGCCGACTAGTAAGACGCTCCAGGAGGGTAGTCACGCTCTAGCCAGCCAGAGGTCCTGAGTTCGCGTCAGGTACGAGCTGAATCGGGAGGAAGTGGTACTCGCTAAGCAAGCAGTGTGACGTCCTTTACACACACACACACCTCTCATACTACCCTCTTCCCCCTCTTCCTGCCCTGCGGTCTACCATGTTACAACTCTGTTTTTCTTTTCCACCTTATGTCCATCTCTCCCTCCCTCCCTCCCTCCCTCCCTCCCTCCCTCCCTCCCTCCCTCCCTCCCTCCCTCCCTCCCTCCCTCCCTCTCTCTCTCTCTCCCTCCCTCCCTCCCTTCCCTCCCTCCCCCTCCCTCCCTCCCTCCCTCCCTCTCTCCTTCCCTCCCTCCCTCCCTCCATCACTCCCTCCAACAGGTCCAGACATGGGTTTCAATACTATTCTAAATCTTTCAAATCCCTTTGAGTGTTTTGTTCTAGCTTACCTGCAGTGCCAGATGGGGCAGGGTTCACAGTTCTGGGAATATTACATTGGTCCATTAACCCAGGCAAGCTCAATCAAGCACAGATAAAGCTCCATCTTTCTATCAGGTCTACCATGTTAGGTCCTCCATCGCTCCCTCCATCTTTCTACCATGTCCCCCTTTTTCCTCTTTTGGAGCTTCTGTCTCTCCTTTCCTTCCTCCCTCCCTCCAATGCTTGACAGTGGGAATTGGTCACTGGCTGGGTAGCTGGGCAAAAGGATGTGTTTCTTAATATGAGAGGTACTGTGTCTGTGTATATCTAGTTGTTGTGAATGAAAGGGGATGGATCACAAGTGTAAACTGACAAGTGTTAAACCCTGTTGAACATTTGCTGGAGTCACTTGTAGCTCAGTTGGTAGAGCATGGCGCTTGCAACGCCAGGATTGTGGGTTTGATTCCCACGGGGGGGCAGTATGAAAAAAGAAAAAGAAAAGAAAAACATGTATGCACTCACTAAGTGCTCTGGATAAGAGTGTCTGCTAAATGACTAAAATGTAAATGTATGTTTCGCTTATTCACAGCATTAGGATGATAGCAATACCACTGTTTTGAGAGAGAGAGGAACAGAGTGAAACAGAAAGAAGAGAGAGAGAGAGAATGGAACCACATCTTTTTGGCCCTATAACAAAGAACAAAGAACAAACAGCAAAAACAGTGGCTTGGGCTTGCGAAAGGTTTCACCCCCCTTGGCATTTTTCCTATTTTGTTGCCTTACAACCTGGAATTAAAGTGGATTTTGGGGGGGTTTGTATCATTTGATTTAAACAACATGCCTACCACTTTGAAGATGCAAAATATTTTTTTCTTGTGAAACAAACAAGAAATAAGACAAAAAAACAGAAAACTTGAGCGTGCATAACTATTCACCTTTGCAGCAATTACAGCTGCAAGTCTCTTGGGTGTGTTTTCTATAAGCTTGGCACATCTAGCCACTAGGATTTTTGCCCATTATTCAAGGCAAAACTGCTCCAGCTCCATCAAGTTGGATGGATTCCGTGTGGTGTACAGCAATCTTTAAGTCATACCACAGATTCTCAATTAGATTGAGGTCTGGGCTTTGAATAGGCCATTCCAATACATTTAAATTGTTTCTCCTTAAACCACTCGCATGTTGCTTTAGCAGTATGCTTAGGGTCATTGTCCTGCTGGAAGGTGAACCTCCATCCCAGTCTCAAATCTCTGGAAGACTGAAACAAGGTTTCCCTCAAGTATTTCCATGTATTTAGTGCCATCCATCATTCCTTCAATTTTGACCCCTTTTCCCAGTCCCTGCCGATGAAAAACATCCCGAGAGCATGATGCTGCAACCACCATGCTTCACTGTGGGGATGGTGTTCTCGGGGTGATGAGAGTTGTTGGGTTTGCGCCAGACATAGCATTTTCCTTGATGGCCATAAAGCTCCATTTTAGTCTCATCTGACCAGAGTACCTTCTTCCATATGTTTGTGGTGTCTCCACATGGCTTTTGGCAAAAAACAAACGTGTTTGCTTATTTTTTCTTTAAGCAATGGCTTTTTTTCTGGCCACTCTTCCGTAAAGCCCAGCTCTGTGGAGTGGTACGGCTTAAAGTGGTCCTATAGACAGATACTCCAATCTCCACTGTGGAGCTTTGCAGCTCCTTCAGGGTTATCT
Organism: Coregonus suidteri; assembly: GCA_036851935.1. Classification (NCBI taxonomy): domain Eukaryota; kingdom Metazoa; phylum Chordata; class Actinopteri; order Salmoniformes; family Salmonidae; genus Coregonus; species Coregonus suidteri. The sequence continues at coordinate 51,611,241 of CM072239.1, read as the reverse complement.
TTGGTCTCTTTGTTGCCTCTCTGATTAATGCCCTCCTTGCCTGGTCCGTGAGTTTTGGTGGGCGGGCCCTCTCTTGGCAGGTTTGTTGTGGTGCCATATTCTTTCCATTTTTTTAATAATGGATTTAATGGTGCTCCGTGGGATGTTCAAAGTTTTCTGTTTGTTTTTTTATAACCCAAACCCTGATCTGTACTCGGGGTGATGAGAGTTGTTGGTTTGCACCAGACATAGCATTTTCCTTGATGGCCATAAAGCTCAATTTTAGTCTCATCTGACCAGAGTACCTTCTTCCATATGTTTCCATACCCTCCTCTTGGCAGGTTTGTTTGTGGTGCCATATTCTTTCCATTTTTTTTAATAATGGATTTAATGGTGCTCCGTGGATGTTCAAAGTTTCTGTTTGTTTTTTTTATAACCCAACCCTGACCTCCTCTTGGCAGGTTTGTTGTGGTGCCATATTCTTTCCATTTTTTAAATATGGGGGATTTATGGTGCTCCGTGGGATGTTTCAAAGTTTCTGTTTGTTTTTTTATAACCCAACCCTGATCTGTACTTCTCCACAACTTTGTCCTGACCTGTTTGGAGAGCTCCATGGTCTTCATGGTGCCGCTTGCTTGGTGGTGCCCCTTGCTTAGTGGTGTTGCAGACTCTGGGCCTTTCAGAACAGGTGTATATAGACTGAGATCCTGTGACAGATCATGTGACACTTAGATGCACACAGGTGGACTTTATTTAACTAATTATGTGACTTCTGAAGGTAATTGGTTTGCACCAGATCTTATTTAGGGCATCATAGCAAAGGGGGTGAATACATATGCACACACCACTTTTCCGTTATTTATTTTTTAGAAATCTTTGAAACACATGTCCATTACATGAAATACAAATAAAAATCAATTTAAATTACAGGTTGTAATGGAACAAAATAGGAAAAACACCAGGGGGATGATACTTTTGCAAGGCACTATACATGATCAATTAAAAATCTTAGAATCAACTATTAAAAGACTACCAGAACCCACTGGATTCTCCAATTACATTGAATGAACTACAGGACAAAATACAAACCCTGCAACCAAAAAAAAGGCCTGTGGTGTTTATGGTATCCTAAATGAAATGATAAAATACACAGACCACAGATTCCAGTTGGCTATACTTAAATTCTTTAACACATCATCTCAATATTTGGAACAAAGGACTGATCACCCCAATCCACAAAAGTGGAGACAAAATTTAACCCCAATAACTATCGTGGGGATATGTGTCAACAGCAACCTTGAGAAATCATCTGCATTGTCATTAACATTGTCATTGGACTAATTCATTTCCTCAGTGAAAACAATGTACTGAGCAAATGTCAAATTGCCTTTTTACCAAATTACCCTACGACAGACCACGTATTCACTCTGCAAACCCTAATTCATAAACAAACAAAACAAAACAAAGGCAAAGTCTTCTCATGCTTTGTTGATTTCAAAAAAAGCTTTTGACTCAATTTGGCATGAGGGCCAGCTATACAAATTGATGGAAAGTGGTGTTGGGGGGGAAATATACGATATTATAAAATCCATGTACACAAACAACAAGTGTGCGGTTAAAATTGGCAAGAAACACACATTTCTTCCCACAGGGCCGTGGGGTGAGACAGGGATGCAGTTTAAGCCCCACCCTCTTCAACATATATATCACGAATTGGAGAGGGCACTAAAAACAGTCTGCAGCACCCGGCTTCACCCTACTAGAATCTGAAGTCAAATGTCTACTGTTTGCTGATGATCTGGTGCTTCTGTCACCAATCAAGGAGGGCCTACAGCAGCACCTAGATCTTCTGCACAGATTCTGTCAGACCTGGGCAATAAGACAAAAATAATGGTGAAAGGACGATGAATACAATTCAGTCTAGACACCGTTGCCCTAGAGCACACAAAAAATGACACGTACCTCGGCTTAAACATCAGCGCCCACAGGTAACTTCCACAAAGCTGTGAACGATCTGAGAGACAAGGCAAGAAGGGCTTCTACGCCATCAAAAAGGAACATAAAATTTGACATACCATTTAGGATCTGGCTAAACATACTTGAAACAGTTATAGAAACCCATTGCCCTTTATGGTTGGGCGGCAGGTAGCTTAGTGGGTAAGAGCGTTGTGCCAGTAACCGAAAGGTCGCTGGTTTCTAATCCCCCGAGCCAACTAGGTGAAAAAATCTGTCGATGTGCCCTTAAGCAAGGCACTTAACCCTAATTGCTCCTGTAAGTTCGCTCTGGATAAGAGCGTCTGCTAAATGACTAAAATGTAAATGTAAATGTAAAATGGTTGTGAGGTCTTGGTTCCACTCACCAACCAAGAATTCACAAAATGGGACAAACACCAAATTGAGACTCTGCATGCAGAATTCTGCAAAATATCCTGCATGCAGGGCAGATTAGGCCAATACCCGCTAATTATCAAAATCCAGAAAATTCTACAACAACCACCTAAAAGAAGAGATTCCCAAACCTTCCATAACAAAGCCATCATCACCTACAGAGAAACTAACCTGGAGAAGAGCCCCCTAAGCAAGCTGGTCCTGGTGCTCTGTTCACAAACACAAACAGACCCCACAGAGCCCCAGGACAGCAACACACAATTAGACCCAACCAACCATGAAAAACAAAAAGATAATTACTTGACACATTGGAAAGAATTAACAAAAAAAAAGCAGAGCAAACTAGAATGCTATTTGGCCCTAAAAGAGAGAGTACACAGTGGCAGAATACCTGACCACTTTGACTGACCCAAAATTAAAGGAATCTTTGATTATGTACAGACTCAGTGAAGCATAGCTTTGCTATTGAGAAAGGCCGCCAAAGGCAGACCTGCTCTCAAGAGAAGACAGGCTATGTGCACACTGCCCACAAAATGAGGTGGAAACTGACCTGCACTTCCTAACCTCCTGCCAATGTATGACCATATTAGAGACACATATTTCCCTCAGATTAACAGACCCACAAGAATTTGAAAACAAATCACATTTTGAAAACTCCCATATCTATTGGGTGAAATACCACAGTGTGCAATCACAGAAGCAAGATTTATGACCTGTTGCCACAAGAAAATGGTAACCAGTGTAGAACAAACACCATTGTAAATACAACCCATATTTATGTTTTATTTATTTTCCCATTTGTACTTTAATATTTGCACATTGTTACAACACTGTATACAGACATAAGACACTTGAAATTTCTTTATTATTTTGGAACTTTTCTGAGTGTAATGTTTACTGTTAATGTTTAAATGTTTATTTCACTTCTGTTTATTATCTATTTCACTTTATTTGGCAATGTTAACATACGTTTCCCATGCCAATCAAGCCCTTTAAAATTGAATTGAGAGAGAGAGAGGAGAGAGAGAGAGAGAGAGAGAGAGAGAGAGAGAGAAGAAGAGAGAGAGAGAGAGAGAGAGAGAGAGAGAGAGAGAGAGAGAGAGAGAGGAGAGCTCAAAGACATTGCTCCCTTGCTCCTGCTTTTTAAACAAAAATATGATCCAAAAAATAAAAACCCGTTTTTTGGACGGAATTACCCGGGAAGGCTTTCTACTACCAAGATTTTCTTTCCCAAACATACGAAAACTCTGGCAAAACAGAATCCTGAAACACCCTCCAAATTAACTGAGTGGGTATGTTTATATAAGCTATTTTTTTACTTTTAAAAACCAAAAAGAAGATATATTTTACTTTTTTTAGGCTAAAAGCTAAGGCACCATGCTTGCTAGTACAAAAGATCATTTCAAAAAGCACTGACGTGTGAAATGAAGGGGTTTAAAACCCCTTTCGCCCAAAAAGGCAGGAGGTCGCACAGTCTACCCCAACCAAAAGGAAGGGCCTTTGAAGCCCCCCCCCCCCCCCCCCCCCCTGTTCAAGTTCATTAAAATCAGTCCCTCTAATGTAAAAACGCAAGAACACGAAAAAATACAAAATGAAAAATTATTTTGGAGAGTCAGGGGAACACTTTTTGCTGATTTTTTAAAATGGGAAAAAACCCAT
>CM072239.1:51585172-51606715 GCA_036851935.1 Coregonus suidteri | reverse complement strand
CACATTAGGTGTGTGTGTGTGTGTGTGTGTGTGTGTGTGTGTGCGTGTGTGTGTGTGTGTGTGTGTGTGGAGTAAAGAGGGGACGTGAAGATGAAAACCCAGAAATGACACTGACACACTTTTAATGATCTGACCTTTGACCCCCCCTCTGGTCCCTAAACCGTTCATTGCCACCGTCCCCCTCAGAGAGATTGAGGGATGAAGGTGAGACTAAAGAAAAGTCTAAAAAGTCTATCACATCCCACAACTTTCCCAGACTATGTTTGGAATATTTATTTCTTGCACAGAATAGAATAGGTCGACTTCTGTACTATGGGGGATAGTAGATTGATATGGGCTAGTGCTTTTGCTGGTCGTTAGGCCTACTCATCTTGTTGGCTGACGAAAAGTACATGTGGACAGTTCTTCCAATATCTTCAATATGCACCTCGGAATTGGATAAGAACGCGCGCAGTTGCATCCCCGATGTGTCTGTCTTCACTTGTAGCCTGTGAGAAAGACCCGATCACGTGATGGAGAGCCATGTGAGCGAGAGGTGATTCAGAGCGCGCAGCACTCAGGGAGAAGGGCACAACTGTCAAGGGGTGCTGAAGGTGGGTGTGGTGCATGAATCAAGCGCAGGACGCAGAAGCTCAGTCCAAAAGACTTTAGTGCAATATTCACGTAGAAAATAAGCACAATAAGCCCGAAGGCGAAATAACGGCGCACACAGGCGTCAATCAAACGGCGCACTAACATGTGCGAAAAACCTCTCCAAAACACTGGAGGGAAGTACGTAGCTCCAACACGAAACAGAAGAGCAATCACACACAAAGACAAACACACACAACGAGAACTAAATAGGACACTAACGAGGACTAACAAGACACAGGTGTACAACATCAAGACAAAACCAAACGAACATGAAACATAGATCGGTGGCAGCTAGTACTCCGGGGACGACGACCGCCGAAGCCTGCCCGAACCAGGAGGAGGAGCAGCCTCGGCCGAAACCGTGACAACAACGGCCACTGGCCGCAAAAGGCATGGATTTTCTTTAGGGTGCATCATGTCCACACAAAGGGGATGCCACCGTGAAATTCTAGGCATTATCAAGTGCTTGTCAAATTGTGAATGAGTGACTGAGTCCTAACTCTGTATCATAGAGACCTTCCTACTTCTCAACCATCAAAACACAATTCACAGTCTGCGTTCTAAAGGTACTGCTGAGTGATTAACTGAAATGTCAGTTATTTTTGGGGGTGTTAAACAACTAATTGGCCGACATTGTTTTTTTTGTGAGCTCAATGTGCAGTTTCTCTAGAGATAAATCAGATCAAGCTTGAACTGTGTGATGTAGTAGGGGAGTTATAGTTTCCAACAGGCCAATATTAAATTTTTTACATTTTTACATTTGAGTCATTTAGCATAGTTCCGCGCAGAAAATGTGGTAATTAACTACAATGACCATAATCCATTGCGGGCCTACTTGTCCAGTCTGTGTGGGGTGGAGATGGAAATAAGAGCACCTGTTTAGGAGAGGTGTTGGCTAACAGAGTAGAACACCTGTTTAGGAGAGGTGTTGGCTAACAGAGTAGAACACCTGTTTAGGAGAGGTGTTGGCTAACAGAGTAGAACACCTGTTTAGGAGAGGTGCTGGCTAACAGAGTAGAACACCTGTTTAGGAGAGGTGCTGGTGGCAGAGTAGAACACCTGTTTAGGAGAAAGGTGCTGGGTAGCAGAGTAGAATACCTGTTTAGGAGAGGTGCTGGCTAACAGAGTAGAACACCTGTTTAGGAGAGGTGCTGGCTAACAGAGTAGAACACCTGTTTAGGAGAGGTGCTGGCTAGCAGAGTAGAACACCTGTTTAGGAGAGGTGCTGGCTAGCAGAGTAGAACACCTGTTTAGGAGAGGTGCTGGCTAGCAGAGTAGAACACCTGTTTAGGAGAGGTGCTGGCTAGCAGAGTAGAACACCTGTTTAGGAGAGGTGCTGGCTAACAGAGTAGAACACCTGTTTAGGAGAGGTGCTGGCTAACAGAGTAGAACACCTGTTTAGGAGAGGTGCTGGCTGGCTAACAGAGTAGAACACCTGTTTAGGAGAGGTGCTGGCTAACAGAGTAGAACACCTGTTTAGGAGAGGTGCTGGCTAACAGAGTAGAAACACCTGTTTAGGAGAGGTGCTGGCTAACAGAGTAGAACACCTGTTTAGGAGAGGTGCTGGCTAACAGAGTAGAACACCTGTTTAGGAGAGGTGCTGGCTAACAGAGTAGAACACCTGTTTAGGAGAGGTGCTGGCTAACAGAGTAGAACACCTGTTTAGGAGAGGTGCTGGCAACCTGTTTTACAGAGTAGAACACCTGTTTAGGAGAGGTGCTGGCTAACAGAGTAGAACACCTGTTTAGGAGAGGTGCTGGCTAGCAGAGTAGAACACCTGTTTAGGAGAGGTGCTGGCTAGCAGAGTAGAACACCTGTTTAGGAGAGGTGCTGGCTAGCAGAGTAGAACACCTGTTTAGGAGAGGTGCTGGCTAACAGAGTAGAACACCTGTTTAGGAGAGGTGCTGGCTAGCAGAGTAGAACACCTGTTTAGGAGAGGTGCTGGCTAGCAGAGTAGAACACCTGTTTAGGAGAGGTGCTGGCTAACAGAGTAGAACACCTGTTTAGGAGAGGTGCTGGCTAACAGAGTAGAACACCTGTTTAGGAGAGGTGCTGGCTAACAGAGTAGAACACCTGTTTAGGAGAGGTGCTGGCTAACAGAGTAGAACACCTGTTTAGGAGAGGTGCTGGCTAACAGAGTAGAACACCTGTTTAGGAGAGGTGCTGGCTAACAGAGTAGTAGAACACCTGTTTAGGAGAGGTGCTGGCTAGCAGAGTAGAACACCTGTTTAGGAGAGGTGCTGGCTAACAGAGTAGAACACCTGTTTAGGAGAGGTGCTGGGTAGCAGAGTAGAACACCTGTTTAGGAGAAGCTGCTGGTAGAACAGCTGGAGTAGAAGAACACCTAGGAGAGGTTTAGGAGAGGTGCTGGCTAACAGAGTAGAACACCTGTTTAGGAGAGGTGCTGGCTAGCAGAGTAGAACACCTGTTTAGGAGAGGTGCTGGGTAGCAGAGTAGAACACCTGTTTAGGAGAGGTGCTGGCTAACAGAGTAGAACACCTGTTTAGGAGAGGTGCTGGCTAACAGAGTAGAACACCTGTTTAGGAGAGGTGCTGGCTAGCAGAGTAGAACACCTGTTTTAGGAGAAGTGCTGGCTAGCGGAGAGTAGAACACCTGTTTAGGAGAGGTGCTGGCTAACAGAGTAGAACACCTGTTTAGGAGAGGTGCTGGCTAGCAGAGTAGAACACCTGTTTAGGAGAGGTGCTGGTTAGCAGAGTAGAACACCTGTTTAGGAGAGAGTGCTGTGCTGGCTAGCAGAGTAGAACACCTGTTTAGGAGAGGTGCTGGCTAACAGAGTAGAACACCTGTTTAGGAGAGGTGCTGGCTAGCAGAGTAGAACACCTGTTTAGGAGAGGTGCTGGCTGGCAGAGTAGAACACCTGTTTAGGAGAGGTGCTGGCTAGCAGAGTAGAACACCTGTTTAGGAGGAGGTGCTGGCTAACAGAGTAGAACACCTGTTTAGGAGAGGTGCTGGCTAACAGAGTAGAACACCTGTTTAGGAGAGGTGCTGGCTAACAGAGTAGAACACCTGTTTAGGAGAGGTGCTGGCTAACAGAGTAGAACACCTGTTTAGGAGAGGTGCTGGCTAGCAGAGTAGAACACCTGTTTAGGAGAGGTGCTGGCTAACAGAGTAGAACACCTGTTTAGGAGAGGTGCTGGGTAAGCAGAGTAGAACACCTGTTTAGGAGGAGAGGTGCTGGCTAGCAGAGTAGAACACCTGTTTAGGAGAGGTGCTGGGTAGCAGAGTAGAACACCTGTTTAGGAGAGGTGCTGGCTAACAGAGTAGAACACCTGTTTAGGAGAGGTGCTGGCTAACAGAGTAGAACACCTGTTTAGGAGGAGGTGCTGGCTAACAGAGTAGAACACCTGTTTAGGAGAGGTGCTGGCTAGCAGAGTAGAACACCTGTTTAGGAGAGTGTGCTGGCTAGCGGAGTAGAACACCTGTTTAGGAGAGGTGCTGGATAACAGAGTAGAACACCTGTTTAGGAGAGGTGCTGGCTAGCAGAGTAGAACACCTGTTTAGGAGAGGTGCTGGCTAGCAGAGTAGAACACCTGTTTAGGAGAGGTGCTGGCTAGCAGAGTAGAACACCTGTTTAGGAGAGGTGCTGGCTAACAGAGTAGAACACCTGTTTAGGAGAGGTGCTGGCTAACAGAGTAGAACACCTGTTTAGGAGAGGTGCTGGCTAGCAGAGTAGAACACCTGTTTAGGAGAGGTGCTGGCTAACAGAGTAGAACACCTGTTTAGGAGAGGTGCTGGGTAGCAGAGTAGAACACCTGTTTAGGAGAAGTGCTGGCTAGCGGAGTAGAACACCTGTTTAGGAAAGGTGCTGGGTAGCAGAGTAGAACACCTGTTTAGGAGAGTGTGCTGGCTAACAGAGTAGAACAGAGTAGAACACCTGTTTAGGAGAGGTGCTGGCTAACAGAGTAGAACACCTGTTTAGGAGAGGTGCTGGCTAACAGAGTAGAACACCTGTTTAGGAGAGGTGCTGGGTAGCAGAGTAGAACACCTGTTTAGGAGAGGTGCTGGCTAGCAGAGTAGAACACCTGTTTAGGAGAGGTGCTGGCTAACAGAGTAGAACACCTGTTTAGGAGAGGTGCTGGCTAGCAGAGTAGAACACCTGTTTAGGAGAGGTGCTGGCTAGAAGAGAGTAGAACACCTGTTTAGGAGAGGTGCTGGCTAACAGAGTAGAACACCTGTTTAGGAGAGGTGCTGGCTAGCAGAGTAGAACACCTGTTTAGGAGAGGTGCTGGCTAACAGAGTAGAACACCTGTTTAGGAGAGGTGCTGGGTAGCAGAGTAGAACACCTGTTTAGGAGAGGTGCTGGCTAGCAGAGTAGAACACCTGTTTAGGAGAAGGTGCTGGCTAGACAGAGTAGAACACCTGTTTAGGAGAGGTGCTGGCTAGCAGAGTAGAACACCTGTTTAGGAGAGGTGCTGGCTAGCAGAGTAGAACACCTGTTTAGGAGAGGTGCTGGCTAACAGAGTAGAACACCTGTTTAGGAGAGGTGCTGGCTAACAGAGTAGAACACCTGTTTAGGAGAGGTGCTGGGTAGCAGAGTAGAACACCTGTTTAGGAGAAGTGCTGGCTAGGAGAGGTGCTGGAGCAGAGAACACCTGTTTAGGAGAGGTGCTGGCTAACAGAGTAGAACACCTGTTTAGGAGAGGTGCTGGCTAACAGAGTAGAACACCTGTTTAGGAGAGGTGCTGGCTAGCAGAGTAGAACACCTGTTTAGGAGAGGTGCTGGCTAGCAGAGTAGAACACCTGTTTAGGAGAGGTGCTGGCTAGCAGAGTAGAACACCTGTTTAGGAGAGGTGCTGGCTAACAGAGTAAAACACCTGTTTAGGAGAGGTGCTGGCTAACAGAGTAGAACACCTGTTTAGGAGAGGTGCTGGCTAACAGAGTAGAACACCTGTTTAGGAGAGGTGCTGGCTAACAGAGTAGAACACCTGTTTAGGAGAGGTGCTGGCTAGCAGAGTAGAACACCTGTTTAGGAGAGGTGCTGGCTAACAGAGTAGAACACCTGTTTAGGAGAGGTGCTGGGTAGCAGAGTAGAACACCTGTTTAGGAGAGGTGCTGGCTAGCAGAGTAGAACACCTGTTTAGGAGAGGTGCTGGGTAGCAGAGTAGAACACCTGTTTAGGAGAGAGAGGTGCTGGCTAACAGAGTAGAACACCTGTTTAGGAGAGGTGCTGGCTAACAGAGTAGAACACCTGTTTAGAGGAGAGGTGCTGGCTAACAGAGTAGAACACCTGTTTAGGAGAGGTGCTGGCTAGCAGAGTAGAACACCTGTTTAGGAGAGGTGCTGGCTAGCAGAGTAGAACACCTGTTTAGGAGAGGTGCTGGCTAACAGAGTAGAACACCTGTTTAGGAGAGGTGCTGGCTAGCAGAGTAGAACACCTGTTTAGGAGAGGTGCTGGCTAGCAGAGTAGAACACCTGTTTAGGAGAGGTGCTGGCTAGCAGAGTAGAACACCTGTTTAGGAGAGGTGCTGGCTAACAGAGTAGAACACCTGTTTAGGAGAGGTGCTGGCTAACAGAGTAGAACACCTGTTTAGGAGAGGTGCTGGCTAGCAGAGTAGAACACCTGTTTAGGAGAGGTGCTGGCTAACAGAGTAGAACACCTGTTTAGGAGAGGTGCTGGCTACACAGAGTAGAACACCTGTTTAGGAGAGTAGAGTGCTGGCTAGCAGAGTAGAACACCTGTTTAGGAGAGGTGCTGGGTAGCAGAGTAAACACCTGTTTAGGAGAGGTGCTGGCTAACAGAGTAGAACACCTGTTTAGGAGAGGTGCTGGCTAACAGAGTAGAACACCTGTTTTAGGAGAGGTGCTGGCTAACAGAGTAGAACACCTGTTTAGGAGAGGTGCTGGCTAGCAGAGTAGAACACCTGTTTAGGAGAGGTGCTGGCTAGCAGAGTAGAACACCTGTTTAGGAGAGGTGCTGGCTAACAGAGTAGAACACCTGTTTAGGAGAGGTGCTGGCTAGCAGAGTAGAACACCTGTTTAGGAGAGGTGCTGGCTAGCAGAGTAGAACACCTGTTTAGGAGAGGTGCTGGCTAGCAGAGTAGAACACCTGTTTAGGAGAGGTGCTGGCTAACAGAGTAGAACACCTGTTTAGGAGAGGTGCTGGCTAGCAGAGTAGAACACCTGTTTAGGAGAGGTGCTGGCTAACAGAGTAGAAACACCTGTTTAGGAGAGGTGCTGGCTAGCAGAGTAGAACACCTGTTTAGGAGAGGTGCTGGCTAACAGAGTAGAACACCTGTTTAGGAGAGGTGCTGGCTAACAGAGTAGTAGAACACCTGTTTAGGAGAGGTGCTGGCTAACAGAGTAGAACACCTGTTTAGGAGAGGTGCTGGCCAGGAGAGGTGCTGGTAGAGTAGAACACCTGTTTAGGAGAGGTGCTGGCTAACATAGTAGAACACCTGTTTAGGAGAGGTGCTGGCTAACAGAGTAGAACACCTGTTTAGGAGAGGTGCTGGCTAGCAGAGTAGAACACCTGTTTAGGAGAGGTGCTGGCTAGCAGAGTAGAACACCTGTTTAGGAGAGGTGCTGGCTAACAGAGTAGAACACCTGTTTAGGAGAGGTGCTGGCTAACAGAGTAGAACACCTGTTTAGGAGAGGTGCTGGCTAACAGAGTAGAACACCTGTTTAGGAGAGGTGCTGGCTAACAGAGTAGAACACCTGTTTAGGAGAGGTGCTGGCTAACAGAGTAGAACACCTGTTTAGGAGAGGTGCTGGCTAACAGAGTAGAACACCTGTTTAGGAGAGGTGCTGGCTAACAGAGTAGAACACCTGTTTAGGAGAGGTGCTGGCTAGCAGAGTAGAACACCTGTTTAGGAGAGGTGCTGGCTAGCAGAGTAGAACACCTGTTTAGGAGAGGTGCTGGCTAACAGAGTAGAACACCTGTTTAGGAGAGGTGCTGGCTAACAGAGTAGAACACCTGTTTAGGAGAGGTGCTGGCTAGCAGAGTAGAACACCTGTTTAGGAGAGGTGCTGGCTAACAGAGTAGAACACCTGTTTAGGAGAGGTGCTGGCTAGCAGAGTAGAACACCTGTTTAGGAGAGGTGCTGGCTAACAGAGTAGAACACCTGTTTAGGAGAGGTGCTGGCTAACAGAGTAGAAACACCTGTTTAGGAGAGGTGCTGGCTAACAGAGTAGAACACCTGTTTAGGAGAGGTGCTGAGTAGAACAGAGTAGAACACCTGTTTAGGAGAGAGGTGCTGGCTAGCGGAGTAGAACACCTGTTTAGGAGAGGTGCTGGGGTAACAGAGTAGAACACCTGTTTAGGAGAGGTGCTGGCTAGCAGAGTAGAACACCTGTTTAGGAGAGGTGCTGGCTAGCAGAGTAGAACACCTGTTTAGGAGAGGTGCTGGCTAGCAGAGTAGAACACCTGTTTAGGAGAGGTGCTGGCTAGCAGAGTAGAACACCTGTTTAGGAGAGGTGCTGGCTAGCAGAGTAGAACACCTGTTTAGGAGAGGTGCTGGCTAGCAGAGTAGAACACCTGTTTAGGAGAGGTGCTGGCTAGCAGAGTAGAACACCTGTTTAGGAGAGGTGCTGGGTAGCAGAGTAGAACAACCTGTATGGTGCTATAAAGAACCCTTTCCTAAGGTTCCATAAAGAACCATAAATAAAGGTTCTATATAGCACCAAAAACACTTTTTGTTGTTCTTTATAGAACCTTTATGGAGAATTTGTAGATCCTTTTGATGGACCAAAACAGGGCTTTTTATTCTGGTCAGCCACAATATGTTGTTTAAAATTCCACAGATTTAATTAGTGTGGTAAATGACAAGTTGAATCAAGTGAACTTGCTTTGGAACAGCTGGGAGTCACTGATCAGAGAAACTGGGGGTCCCTGAGGAGAGAAACTGGGGGTCCCTGAGGAGAGAAGCTGGGGGTCACTGAGGAGAGAAGCTGGGGGTCACTGAGGAGAGAAACTGGGGGTCACTGAGGAGAGAAGCTGGGGGTCCCTGAGGAGAGAATTGAGAACTAATGAGCCGCCTCCAGTACATTTTAATTATCACTAAAAGAGCAAAGAACCCACATTGAACCACCACATTTCCCAAAGAACCCTTGAGGAACCCTCTTTTTTTTTTGTGTGTGTGTGGTGAGAGCGTCTAAGGCAGGCCTTCAGGCCTCTGCATACTAGGTTTGGTTTGCTCCTAGCAGAACTCAACTAGGCGTAGTGAACATCCCAGGTCCATCACACTTCCTCAAAACAGTCCGAATCAATCCATGAAATTAATGTTGACGTTTTTTTTTTGCCAAGGAGGTCTTCAATTAACATCTAGCTAAGATGTTTGGTGCAGTATTTCTCAAGTCAAAAAAGATGCATGAAGACGAGTCGTCTCTCGTTGAATAACAGCAAACACTTCATTAAAGGATCCCTACTGTTGACCAATCACAGATGTAATGGCCATAACTTCAGCTACCAAACTTTGACTTGCTTCAGGAAAAGAAATGTGTGCACGAACAGCCGAAAAAAAAAAACATTTTTTAAAGCCTATCCCAAACCTTAACCCTTACCTTAACCATTCGGAGTTAAGGCATAACCTTAAGATTACAGAGTTAATGCCTAAACTTAACCATGTAACGTTACACACACATACACACACACAAGCATACACATTTACGAAATGAAGTATCTTTGTGTTGAATGTTGGTTGTTTTTCAGTCGTATCCTACTCTATACTGTATAGTTTATTGACTCACACAGACGTCCCCTTCTGACCAGGGCCAATAGGGAATAGTCCCCTTCTGACCAGGGCCAATAGGGAATAGGTCCCCTTCTGACCAGGGCCAATAGGGAATAGGTCCCCTTCTGACCAGGGCCAATAGGGAATAGGTCCCCTTCTGACCAGGGCCAATAGGGAATAGGGTACCATCTGTTCCGTCGTCAGCACTATAATAATTTCTTTAAACTCTCACATGTCATAATAATAAATCAATGTTTAATGAACTCTATTCCGTAGAGGGAAATAGGGAAAGGCTTTCTGCGAGAATGATAGAAGATATTACTGTGAGTTAGCCTTGGGGCAAGGGGGGAGAGTAACTTCTGCTATCATACACCTAGCTGAGTGTGTGTAGCTGAGTGTGTGTGTAGCTTGTGTGTGTGTGTGTGTGGTAGCAGCATTATAAATGGCACCACACAACAGTTTTTAATGTAATACGTTGAGGGAAAGAGAGACACGCATAATGACTTAGTGACATAATAATAACTTTTTAACTTTTGTTTTTTTTAATAAACTGATATCGTTTAACGTGGTAAAGAACAGCTGGGAGCCGGAGAGAGAACTATGGCGCTTAAAGTCTCTTCCTGATGACCAACGGCTTTGGACCAGACAATGAACATCCCACTGTTATGAGTGGTCACAAGTCGAGAGGAGATTCAGCAACACTCGGAGGATTAGGATGGAAATAAAAAAAAAAAAAACGCCTCTCTGTTGTTCGAAAGTGAAAACCTGAAGAAGGCAAAAAGAGTTGCTCAATCTCCTCTCTACTTCAGTTGGCTCACACAGGGAAGGAGAGAGAGGGAGAGAAAGAGAGAGTGAAAGAGAGAATTAGAAAGTGAGACAGACAGAGAGAGGGTGATGGAGGTGGAGAGACAAACTTAAACAAAGAGAAGGAGAGAAGAAATGCTTTCATGTAGAGCTTTGAAGCGTCTGCTAAATTTGACTAAAATGGCAATGTAAAATGTTCTGAAGTGATAGCAGTGAGGCTTATGACTTGTATTCATTAGTATTCCAACCATATCAGACCCAGCTCAGAGCAAGGCTGAGGTATCTGAGAACACACATTGTTAGTTCAACTGTAATCACTGTGTGTGTGTGTGTGTGTGTGTGTGTGTGTGTGTGTGTGTGTGTGTGTGTGTGTGTGTGGAACATTTCGGAATATAGGCTATTTTAGAGTTCGGGGTTAGGTTTAGGGTTACAATTAGGGGTTAGGGGTTAGGTTTAGTTTTAGCATTTAGGTTAGGGTTTTAGGGTTAAGGTTAGGGTTAAGATTAGGGTTAGGTTATGTGTTAGGTGTTAGGGTAAATATAATTTTGAATGGGAATCAATTCTTTGGTCCTCACAAGGATAGTAAAACAAGAATGTGTGTGTTCAGCTGTAATCACACACTACATCTCCAGTCTAGATGCTCCCTGCAGCTACAACTATTAATAACTTGGTAAGAAGGATTATTATTGATTTCATCTTATAACTCCGTTAAAGACCTAAGTGTGTTGGCTGAAGCATGGAGTCAATTAGTGATGTGTACTGCTAGCCCTACCTGCCGCTAGCCCTACCTGCCGCTAGCCTACCCGTTATATGGGGTGATTATCAGGGAGTGATCTGTGTGCTAGTACCTGCCGCTAGCCCTACCTGTAATATGAGGTGATTATCAGGGAGTGATCTGTGTTGGTGCCGCTAGCCCTACCTGTAATATGAGGTGATTATTAGGGAGTGATCTGTGTTGGTGCCGCTAGCCCTACCTGTAATATGAGGTGATTATTAGGGAGTGATCTGTGTTGGTGCTGCTAGCCCTACCTGTAATATGAGGTGATTATTAGGGAGTGATCTGTGTTGGTGCCGCTAGCCCTACCTGTAATATGAGGTGATTATTAGGGAGTGATCTGTGTTGGTCGCCGCTAGCCCTACCTGTAATATGAGGTGATTATCAGGGAGTGATCTGTGTTGGTGCCGCTAGCCCTACCTGTAATATGAGGTGATTATTAGGGAGTGATCTGTGTTGGTGCCGCTAGCCCTACCTGTAATATGAGGTGATTATTAGGGAGTGATCTGTGTTGGTGCCGCTAGCCCTACCTGTAATATGATCTGTGTTGGGTGATTAATAGGGAGTGATCTGTGATCTGGTGCCGCTAGCCCTACCTGTAATATGAGGTGATTATTAGGGAGTGATCTGTGTTGGTGCCGCTAGCCCTACCTGTAATATGAGGTGATTATTAGGGAGTGATCTGTGTTGGTGCCGCTAGCCCTACCTGTAATATGAGGTGATTATTAGGGAGTGATCTGTGTTGGTGCCGCTAGCCCTACCTGTAATATGAGGTGATTATTAGGGAGTGATCTGTGTTGGTGCCGCTAGCCCTACCTGTAATATGAGGTGATTATTAGGGAGTGATCTGTGTTGGTGCCGCTAGCCCTACCTGTAATATGAGGTGATTATTAGGGAGTGATCTGTGTTGGTGCCGCTAGCCCTACCTGTAATATGAGGTGATTATTAGGGAGTGATCTGTGTTGGTGCCGCTAGCCCTAGCCTGTAATATATGATTATTATGATCTGTGTTGGTGCCGCTAGCCCTACCTGTAATATGAGGTGATTATTAGGGAGTGATCTGTGTTGGTGCCGCTAGCCCTACCTGTAATATGAGGTGATTATTAGGGAGTGATCTGTGTTGGTGCCGCTAGCCCTACCTGTAATATGAGGTGATTATTAGGGAGTGATCTGTGTTGGTGCCGCTAGCCCTACCCGTAATATGAGGTGATTATAGGGAGTGATCTGTGTTGGTGTGCCGCTAGCCCTACCTGTAATATGAGGTGATTATTAGGGAGTGATCTGTGTTGGTGCCGCTAGCCCTACCTGTAATATGAGGTGATTATTAGGGAGTGATCTGTGTTGGTGCCGCTAGCCCTACCTGTAATATGAGGTGATTATTAGGGAGTGATCTGTGTTGGTGCCGCTAGCCCTACCTGTAATATGAGGTGATTATTAGGGAGTGATCTGTGTTGGTGGTAGCCTACCGATCTAGCCCTACCTACCTGTAATATGAGGTGATTATTAGGGAGTGATCTGTGTTGGTGCCGCTAGCCCTACCTGTAATATGAGGTGATTATTAGGGAGTGATCTGTGTTGGTGCCGCTAGCCCTACCTGTAATATGAGGTGATTATTAGGGGAGTGATCTGTGTTGGTGCCGCTAGCCCTACCTGTAATATGAGGTGATTATTAGGGAGTGATCTGTGTTGGTGCCGCTAGCCCTACCTGTAATATGAGGTGATTATTAGGGAGTGATCTGTGTTGGTGCCGCTAGCCCTACCTGTAATATGAGGTGATTATTAGGGAGTGATCTGTGTTGGTGCCGCTAGCCCTACCTGTAATATGAGGTGATTATTAGGGAGTGATCTGTGTTGGTGCGCTAGCCCTAGCCCTACCGCTAGCCCTACCTGTATATGAGGTGATTATTAGGGAGTGATCTGTGTTGGTGCCGCTAGCCCTACCTGTAATATGAGGTGATTATTAGGGAGTGATCTGTGTTGGTGCCGCTAGCCCTACCTGTAATATGAGGTGATTATTAGGGAGTGATCTGTGTTGGTGCCGCTAGCCCTACCTGTAATATGAGGTGATTATTAGGGAGTGATCTGTGTTGGTGCCGCTAGCCCTACCTGTAATATGAGGTGATTATTAGGGAGTGATCTGTGTTGGTGCCGCTAGCCCTACCTGTAATATGAGGTGATTATTAGGGAGTGATCTGTGTTGGTGCCGCTAGCCCTACCTGTAATATGAGGTGATTATTAGGGAGTGATCTGTGTTGGTGCCGCTAGCCCTACCTGTAATATGAGGTGATTATTAGGGAGTGACCGCTAGCCCTACCTGTAATATGAGGTGATTATTAGGGAGTGATCTGTGTTGGTAGCCGCTAGCCGCTAGCCCTACCGTAATATGAGGTGATTATTAGGGAGTGATCTGTGTTGGTGCCGCTAGCCCTACCTGTAATATGAGGTGATTATTAGGGAGTGATCTGTGTTGGTGCCGCTAGCCCTACCTGTAATATGAGGTGATTATTAGGGAGTGATCTGTGTTGGTGCCGCTAGCCCTACCTGTAATATGAGGTGATTATTAGGGAGTGATCTGTGTTGGTGCCGCTAGCCCTACCTGTAATATGAGGTGATTATTAGGGAGTGATCTGTGTTGGTGCCGCTAGCCCTACCTGTAATATGAGGGTGATTATTAGGGAGTGATCTGTGTTGGTGCCGCTAGCCCTACCTGTAATATGAGGTGATTATTAGGGAGTGATCTGTGTTGGTGCCGCTAGCCCTACCTGTAATATGAGGTGATTATTAGGGAGTGATCTGTGTTGGTGCCCCTGTAATATGAGGTGCTAGCCCTACCTGTAATATGAGGTGATTATTAGGGAGTGATCTGTGTTGGTGTCCCCGCTGCTGCCGCTAGCCCTACCTGTAATATGAGGTGATTATTAGGAGTGATCTGTGTTGGTGCCGCTAGCCCTACCTGTAATATGAGGTGATTATTAGGGAGTGATCTGTGTTGGTGCCGCTAGATCTGTGTTGGTGCCGCTAGCCCTACCTGTAATATGAGGTGATTATTAGGGAGTGATCTGTGTTGGTGCCCCCGGCCTGCCGCTAGCCCTACCTGTAATATGAGGTGATTATTAGGGAGTGATCTGTGTTTGGTGCCGCTAGCCCTACCTGTAATATGAGGTGATTATTAGGGAGTGATCTGTGTTGGTGCCGCTAGCCCTACCTGTAATATGAGGTGATTATTAGGGAGTGATCTGTGTTGGTGCCGCTAGCCCTACCTGTAATATGAGGTGGTTATTAGGGAGTGATCTGTGTTGGTGCCGCTAGCCCTACCTGTAATATGAGGTGATTATTATGGAGTATCTGTGTTGCGTGCTCGTTAGCCATACCTGTAAAATGGTAAAATAAATAAGAAAATAAAATATTAATGAAATAATAAATTAAAAAGAAAAAAAAAAAAAACAAAAAAAAAAAAAAAAAAAAAAATATAATAATAAAAATAAAAAAAATAAAAAAAAAAAATTAAAAATAAAAAAATAAAAAATTAATAAAAAATAAAAATTATAATTAAAAAAAAACAAATAAAAAATATAAAATAAAATATAAAATAAATAAAAAAAAAAATTGTGTTTAATAAAAAGAAAATAAAAAAAATATTATTATTAAAAAAAAAAATAAAAATAAAATAAAATAGAAAAAAAAAAATAATAAAAAAAAAAATAAAAATAAAAAAAATAAAAAAAATTAAAAAAAAAATAAAAAAAAAAATAAAAATAAAATAAAAAAAAAAAATAAAAAATACAAAAAAATTAAAAAAAAAAAATAAAAAAAATAAAAAAAATATAAAAATAATAAATAAATTAAAATGTTAAAAAATAAATAAAAAAAAAATTGAATAAAAAATTTTAATAATAAATCAATATAAAATAAAAAAAAAAAAAAAAATAAAAATGATTAATAAAAAAATAAAAATAAGAAAAAAATAAAAAAAAAAATAATGAAAATGAATAAATATATATAAAATAAAATAAATAAAAAATTTGAAAAAAAAAAAAAAATAAAATAAAAAAAAAAATAAAAATGAAATAAAATAAAATAATAAAAAATTATAAAAAAAAATAAATAAAAAAAAAAAAAATTAAATAAATTAAATAAAATAAAAAATAGAATAAAAAATAATGAAAAAATATAAAAAATAAAAAAAAAAAAGTAAAAAAAAAAAAAAAAAAAAATAAAAAAAAAAAAAATAAAAGATTAAAAAAAAAAAAAATAAAATAATATAAAAAAAAAAAAAAAAATGTATAAATATAAAATAAAAATATTGTTAAAAATAAAATAAATAAAAATTAAAATAAAAAAATATAAATAAATAAAATAATAAAAGTAAATAAAAATTAAAAAAAAAAATAAAAAATATAAAAATAAATATTTAATAAAAAAAAAAAAATAATAAAAAAATATAAAAAATAAAAAATAAAAAAAATAATAAAATAAAATAATGTAAAAATATGTATATAAATATAAATAAAAAAAAAAAATTTTAATGTTAAAAAAAATAAAATTATAAAAATAAAAAAAAATATAAATTATTGTAAATAAAAAAATGAATTTAAAAATTGTAGAAAAAAAATAAAAAATAAATAAATAAAATTTTTATATAAGTAAAAAATAAAAAAATATGATAATATTATATAAAAATTAATTAAAATTAATTAAAAATAAATAATAATATAAATTAAAATATTATAAAAAAAAAATAAAAAAAAAAATAGAATTAAAAAAACAATAAATATAATATAAAAATTAAAAAATAAATAATATAAAAATAATTATAAAAAAAATAAAAATATATAAAAATAAATAAAAAAAAAAAAAAAATATATAAAAAAAATAAAAAAAAAAATAAAAAAAAAAAATAAAAAAATTAAAAAAATAAAAAAATAATAATAAAAAAAAAAAAAATATAAATAAAAAAATAATAAAAAATAAATAAAAAAAAAAAAAAAAAATTATAAAAAATAAAAAAAAAAATATAATAAAATAATAAAAAAAATAATAAATAATAAAAAAAATAAATAATTTATAAATAAATAATAAAAAATAAAAAAATAATTGATTAATATAAAAAAGATATAATGAAATAAAATATGAAAATATTAAATAAAATAAATAAAAATAATAATATATAAATAATATTAAAAATATATTAAAAAAAATAAAATAAATAATAAAAAATATTAAAAAAGTAAATTATATAAAAATTAATTATTGTTGAAATTTAATATTAAAAAAAAATTTTAAACTATAAATAATAAAATAATAAAAATAAAATAAATTAAAACATAATTTTATAAAAGATAAAAAAAAAAAAAAAATAAATTAATTAAAAATAAAAAAAATAATTAATAAAATTATAAATAAAAAATAAAATAAAATAAAAATGAAATAAAATATTAATAAAAAAAAATAAAAAATAAATAAAAAAATAAAAAAAAAAATTAAAAAATATAAAAAAATAATTATATAATATAAAGATAATATAATATAATATATTAATTAAAAAATAATATATAAAATAATAAATGATATTAAATTTAGTATTAATATATAAAAAAAATTATTATAAAATTGAAAAAATTATAATAATAAAAAAAAAAATATAAAAAGAAAAATATATATAATTAATATTTAAAATTATTAAAAAAAAATTATAAAAATTAAATAAGAAATATAAGAATAAAAGAAAAAAAAAGATAAAATTTAAAAATAAAAAATTATAAAATATTAATAAAATAAAAAAATAAAAATGTATAATAAAAAATTATAAAATGAAATTAAAATATAAATAAAAATAATTGTTTAAATATAAAAAAATATAATAAATGAAAAATATTAAAAAAAAAAATAAAATAAAAATATAAAAAATCAATATATTTAAATATTTATATAATTGTTTGATATAATAATAATTTTGAATTATATAAAAAAAATAAAAAATATAAATATTAATTAAATATAAAATAATATTAAATATAAATAAAATAATATAAAAATAATATTTAAATTAAATATTAAATAAATAAAAATTTATTAATAATAAATATTTTAAAATATAATTATAATTAATTGATAATATAAATATAAATTTAAATTTTTTTTTGTTTGAATAAAAAATAAAAAAATGATTATACATGAATATTTAAATATTATAATTTTATAATTAATTTAAATTAATTATAATTTAAATTTAAATAAAATGAATTATAATAAATTAAAAAAAAATATAAAATAATAATTAAATTTATATAAAATATAAATATTAAAATTATAATAAAAATAAATAATATGAATATAAAAATAAATATATAAAAAAAATAAAATAATAATAATAATATATATTAAGGGTCTTTTATTATAAAATATATAAATGTATTTTATTGATATTATAATAATATAATTTTAAAAAATTATTTAATTAATTAAAAGTTAAATTTTTTAAATATTATAAATAATAATATAATTAAAAAAAATTATAAAATTATTATTATAAAATAATATTTATCTAAATAATTGATTTAGAAATATTTAATATATAAATTTTATTTTAATAAAAATAATAATATTTTAAAAAATAAATTATTATTTATAAATAATTTAAAAAAATAATATAAATAAATATAAAAATAATTATTAATATAAATATATAATAAAAAATAAAATTATAATTTATTTAATATTTATTTTAATAATTATTATTTTATATTATATATATTAAATGATTTAAAATATTTAAATTATATTTAACATATATATTATTTAATAGATTAAAATATAAATATATATTTAAAAAATATAAATAATATATTAATATAAATAAAAAATTAAAAAAAATAAAAAAATATATGAAAATATTAAAAAAATAATATATATTTTTATGAAAATTTTAATTTTTTATAATTATAATAATTAAATAAAAAATTAAATGAATAATTTAAAATAAATTTATAATTTAATAAATTATATATATTAAATTAATGATGATTAATAAATAAAATAAAAAATATATAAAAAATAAATGAAAGATAATATTTACTTATAAAATTAAATAAAAATATATAATAAAAAAAATTATAAATATAAAAATAATTATATATAAATTATGAAAAATAAAATAAATAAATTATTAAATAATATATTATAAATTAAAAAAAAAGAATTAAAAAAAATGATTATTATATAATAATATAAAAATATACAATAAATAATTATTAATATATAATATAAATATATCATTAATAATAAAATTAATATGAATAAAATATAAAATATTTAAAAATATATAAAAAAATAATTTTATTATTTAAATAATTAAAATATATGATAAATATAAAAAAAAAATAATATTGTAAAAATAAATTGTAAAAAAAAAAATAATTTAAAAATAAAATAAAATAAAATAATAAATATAGTAAATAATATAAAATACAAATAATATATTTAATAAATATTTAAAAATTATTAAATAATAAATATAAAAAATAAAATTTAATTTTAAAATTAATATGAAATAATAAGAAAAATTAAAAAATATTATATAAAAATTATATATGTAAATTATAAAAATATAATTAATTATAAATTATTTTATATAATATATTATATCTTTTATAAAATAAAATATTTTTTTATAATTAGTTTTTTTAATATAATTTATATGAAAATAAAAAATAAAATATGTAATTAAAAAAATATATTAAATGTAATTTTTTTAATATTTTTTAAAAATAAAAATTAGAACAATTAAATATTTTATTATATATATTAAATATTATAGGATATATATTATATAAATGATGAAATTTATAAAATAAATGATAAAATTAATGAAAATTGATTAATATGTTAAATGAAATAGAAATAATATGAATTATAAAATGATAAAATACTAAATAATTGTTGATATTTAAATATATATATATATTATAAATTGATATGATAATTTTTTTGAATAAATATATAAAAAATTAAAAAATCAATAAAATTTTTATATTAAATTATTTCCTATAATATATAACTTATATAAAATATAAATTTAATAATGATAAAAAATAATATATATGGAAATTAAATCAATATTTTGAAGATTAATATATATTATATATGTTATTATTAGGGATTGATCTGTGTTGGTGCCGCTTAGCCCTACCTGTAATTGAGATTATTAGGGAGTGATATGTGGTTGGTGCTTGTGCTAGCCCGACCTGTAATATGGGGTGATCTGATCTGGTGTTGGTGCCGCTAGCCCTACCTGTAATATGAGGAGTGATTATTAGGGAGTGATCTGTGTTGGTGCCGCTAGCCCTACCTTAATATGAGGTGATTATTAGGGAGTGATCTGTGTTGGTGCCGCTAGCCCTACCTGTAATATAGGTGATTATTAGGGAGTGATCTGTGTTGGTGCCGCTAGCCTAGCCCTACCTGCCGCTAGCCCTACCTGTAATATGAGGTGATTATTAGGGAGTGATCTGTGTTGGTGCCGCTAGCCCTACCTGTAATATGAGGTGATTATTAGGGAGTGATCTGTGTGTTGGTGCCGCCTGTAATATGAGGTGATTATTAGGGAGTGAAAATCTGTGTGTGGTGGCCAGGCTAGCCCTACCTGTAATATGAGGTGATTATTAGGGAGTGATCTGTGTTGGTTGCCGCTAGCCCTACCTGTAATATGAGGTGATTATTAGGGAGGGGGGTGTTGGGTGTGTGCCTAATTTACTTGTCAATTCATCTCTCTCTGTCTCTATCTCTGTCTATCTCTTTCTCTCCCTCTCTTCCAGTGTTGGGTAGTAGTGAACTACATGTAGTTTAACTAAGAATGCAACTACATTTTGGACTAGTTTGTTGGTAGTTGAACTAAATTCTAATCTAGGTAGTGTTTTCCTCTGTAGCTCAGCTGGTAGAGCACGGTGCTTGTAACGCCAAGGTAGTGGGTTTCGATCCCCCGGGACCACCCATACACACAAAAAATGTATGCACGCATGACTGTAAGTCGCTTTTGGATAAAAGCGTCTGCTAAATGGCATATTATTATTATTATTATTATTTTCAGTAGGTTATTGCTTTTTTGTTGTTGTTGCCATGTAGCGGTGTAGCTAACTACTGGAACTACACACTAATGTTTTACCATGTAGCGGTGTAGCTAACTACTGGTACTACACACTACTGTTTTACCATGTAGCGGTGTAGCTAACTACTGGTACTACACACTACTGTTTTAGCGGTGTAGCTAACTACTGGAACTACACACTAATGTTTTACCATGTAGCGGTGTAGCTAACTACTGGAACTACTCACTACTGTTTTACCATGTAGCGGTGTAGCTAACTACTGGAACTACACGCTACTGTTTCACCATGTAGCGGTGTAGCTAACTACTGGAACTACTCACTACTGTTTTACCATGTAGCGGTGTAGCTAACTACTGGAACTGCACACTACAGTTTTACCATGTAGCGGTGTAGCTAACTACTGGAACTACACACTACTGTTTAGCCATGTAGCGGTGTAGCTAACTACTGGAACTAAACACTACTGTTTTACCATGTAGCGGTGTAGCTAACTACTGGAACTACACACTACTGTTTTACCATGTAGCGGTGTAGCTAACTACTGGAACTACACACTACTGTTTCACCATGTAGCGGTGTAGCTAACTACTGGAACTACACACTACTGTTTTACCATGTAGCGGTGTAGCTAACTACTGGAACTACACACTACTGTTTTACCATGTAGCGGTGTAGCTAACTACTGAACTAACACACTACTGTTTTTTACCATGTAGCGGTGTAGCTAACTACTGGAACTACACACTACTACCTGTTTTACCATGTAGCGGTGTAGCTAACTACTGGAACTACACACTACTGTTTTTACCATGTAGCGGTGTAGCTAACTACTGGGAAACTACACACTACTGTTTTTACCATGTAGCGGTGTAGCTATCTACTGGAACTACACACTACTGTTTCACCATGTAGCGGTGTAGCTAACTACTGGAACTACACACTACTGTTTCACCATGTAGTGGTGTAGCTAAACTACTGGAACTACACACTACTGTTTTACCATGTAGCGGTGTAGCTAACTTCTGGAACTACACGCTACTGTTTCACCATGTAGCGGTGTAGCTAACTACTGGGAACTACCACACTACTGTTTTACCCATGTAGCGGTGTAGCTAACTACTGGTACTACACACTACTGTTTTACCATGTAGCGGTGCAGCTAACTACTGGAACTACACACTACTGTTTTACCATGTAGCGGTGTAGCTATCTACTGGAAACTACACACTACTGTTTCACCATGTAGTGGTGTAGCTAACTACTGGTACTACACACTACTGTTTTACCATGTAGCGGTGCAGCTAACTACTGGAACTACACACTACTGTTTTACCATGTAGCGGTGTGTAGCTAACTACTGGAACTACACACAGTCTTTTGGCAAAAAATAAAATAAAACATGGGTAAAGTGGCCTATAATTGCCTTTTTTTCGGCATCAGACCTTCCTAATTCTCACATGAAGCTGTCACACCCTGATCTGTTTCACCTGTCTTTGTGCTTGTCTCCACCCCCCTCCAGGTGTCTCCCATTTGTTCC
>CM072239.1:51570172-51580172 GCA_036851935.1 Coregonus suidteri | reverse complement strand
GCATAGAAGGCCCTTCTTGCCTTTGTCTCTCAGATCATTCACAGCTTTGTGGAAGTTACCTGTGGCAATGATGTTTAGGCCGAGGTATGTATAGTTTTTTGTGTGCTCTAGGGCAACGGTGTCTAGATGGAATTTGTATTTGTGGTCCTGGCAACTGGACCATTTTTGGAACACCATTATTTTTTGTCTTACTGAGATTTACTGTCAGGGCCCAGGTCTGACAGAATCTGTGCAGAAGATCTAGGTGCTGCTGTAGGCCCTCCTTGGTTGGTGACAGAAGCACCAGATCATCAGCAAACAGTAGAACATTTGACTTCAGATTCTAGTAGGGTGAGGCCGGGTGCTGCAGACTGTTCTAGTGCCCTCGCCAATTCGTTGATATATATGTTGAAGAGGGTGGGGCTTAAACTGCATCCCTGTCTTACCCCACGGCCAGGTGGAAAGAAATGTGTGTGTTTTTTTTGCCAATTTTAACCGCACACTTGTTGTTTGTGTACATGGATTTATAAATGTCGTATGTTTTTCCCCCAACCCCACTTTCCATCAATTTGTATAGCAGACCCTCATGCCAAATTGAGTCAAAAGCTTTTTTGAAATCAACAAAGCATGAGAAGACTTTGCCTTTGTTTTGTTTTGTTTGGTTGTCAATTAGGGTGTGCAGGGTGAATACATGGTCTGTCGTACGGTAATTTGGTAAAAAGCCAATTTGACATTTGCTCAGTACATTGTTTTCACTGAGGAAATGAACTAGTCTGCTGTTAATGATAATGCAGAGGATTTTCCCAAGGTTGCTGTTGACGCATATCCCACGGTAGTTATTGGGGTCAAATTTGTCTCCACTTTTGTGGATTGGGGTGATCAGTCCTTGGTTCCAAATATTGAGGAAGATGCCAGAGCTAATGATGATGTTTAAAGAGTTTATGTATAGCTAATTTAAATTTGTGGTCTGTATATTTTATCATTTAATTGAGGATACCATCAACACCACAGGCCTTTTTGGGTTGGAGGGTTTGTATTTTGTCCTGTAGTTCATTCAATGTAATTGGAGAATCCAGTGGGTTCTGGTAGTCTTTAATAGTTGATTCTAAGATTTTGCATTTGATCATGTATATTTTTTTGCTGTTTGTTCTCTGTTATAGGGCCAAAAAGATTGGAGAAGTGGTTTACCCATACATCTCCGTTTTGGATAGATAGCTCTTCGTGTTGTTTGTTTGTTTAGTGTTTTCCAATTTTTCCCAGAAGTGGTTAGAGTCTATGGATTCTTCAATTACATTGAGCTGATTTCTGACATGCTGTTCCTTCTTTTTCCGTAGTGTATTTCTGTATTGTTTTAGTATTTCACCATAGTGAAGGCGTAGGCTCAGGTTTTCTGGGTCTCTTGTTTTTGGTTGGATTGGTTTCTCAATTTCTTTCTTAGGTTTTTGCATTCTTCATCAAACCATTTGTCACCGTTGTTACTTTTCTTTGGTTTTCTGTTAGAGATTTTTAGATTTGATAGGGAAGCTGAGAGGTCAAATATATACTGTTTAAGTTTTCTACTGCCAAGTTTACACCTTCTGTCACGTTTCAGACAGACGACCAGAGGACCACAATTGCGTCACACCAGAAAGTTTATTAAAACTTAAGGGAAAAGGGAAGTAGGGAGTGAGTGAAGGCTCCAGGGGTAACAGGGATCCCGTCCAATGTGCTGGGTCTGTGCCCCCCCCAGTGGCAGCGATGCGTCCTATGACTTCGGTGGTGGGTGGTCCAGAAGTCCTGGGGGGGGGGGGAAACACAGACACAACGGGGCGGATGAAACAAGGCAGCAGTACAGTTCAAGGGAAATCCAAATACGTTGTAGCAAGGCAGAAGGCTGGTCAGAGTTACCGGGATTGAAGAGTAGTCAGGAGTCGTTATGGCAGAAAGCAGGTCTGGTTTTCCTGGGGCAGAAGAGTATCCAAGAATCAGGCAGGTCCGGGGTCACAAAACAAGGGTGAGCCAGAAGCGTGAGCAAACAGGTTCCGGGTGTGAGCTTTGCAGACGATCTGACAAAGGAGAGCTGAAAGACAGGGCTTTAAATACTGGGAGAGGTTAGTGGGTAATGCAGCGCAGCTGGCAGAGTAATTAGAGCAGAGCAGAGCAGGGACAGGTGGAGCTAGTTTAGGCTGAGTAGAGAGAGTGGAAGATAGTGGAAACAAATAAAGGGGTAACCCGGTGGAGTGAGAGGGCTCATGACAGAACCCCCCCCCCAAGGGACGGCCCCAGAAGTCCCAAGAGCAACACCACGCCGGGCGGGAGGAGGGGAGCCGGAGGAGGGCTAGAAACTCCTCCGAACGGTCCGAGTGAACGTCCTCATCCTCGGAGGAAGCCGGAGGGCCGTGGTCGGGAGATGGGACAGGTCCCGAGACAGGATCAGGCACAGGACAGGAAGCCGAGCGGGCAGGACGGTTAGGGACCCCTCTGGGGCGGCCCCTACGGATTGCAGGTTGATCAGGATGCCGTTGGTGGAAGGCGGTGATGAGAGTCCTATCCACAATCCGACTAGCTGGCACCCAGGTCCTTTCCTCAGGTCCATAACCCTCCCAGTCAATGAGGTACTGGAGACCCCTACCCCTCCGTCTGGACCGAAGCAGGCGGCGGACGGTGTAAAACCAGACCGCCATCGACGAGCCGTGGAGGAGGAGGACAAGGCGCAGCAGGGACCAGCGGACTCTCATGAATGGGCTTAATCTTAGACACATGGAAAGTGGGGTGCACCCTCATGGAATTAGGCAGTTGGAGCCGGACAGCAGTTGGGCTGATCACTCTTATAATAGGGAATGGGCCAATGAACCGAGGTGCCAGCTTTTGCGACTCCACCCTGAGTGGCAGGTTCTTCGATGACAACCACACCCTTTGACCAACATGGTAGGTGGGAGCAGGAATTCTCCGACGGTTGGCCCCGGTAGTGTAGCTGGCAACGGATCTGAGGAGTGTGGCTCGGGCTTGTGACCAGGTGCGGCGACATCGACGGGCAAAAGCAAGTGCAGATGGGCAAGTAACCTCCCCTTCCTGGCTGGCAAATAGAGGAGGCTGGTATCCATAAACACATTTGGAAAGGGGACATACCGATGGCAGAGCAGGTCAGAGAATTGTGTGCGTACTCCACCCATGTCAATTGCTGCGACCAGGAGTGGGGGTTGCGTGAAGTCATGCATCGCAGTGCCTTCTCGAGCTCCTGATTTGCCCGCTCTGACTGCCCCATTGGATTGGGGATGGAATCCGGAAGTCAGACTGACTGTGGCTCCCAGCAGGTGACAGAACTCCTTCCAAAAAGCGGAGGAGAATTGTGGACCACGGTCAGAAACTACATCCTTTGGCAGTCCGTGGATCCGGAAGACGTGTTCCAGGACCCACCTGGGCGGTCTCCTTGGCGGTTGGGAGCTTGGGGAGGGGAATGAAGTGTGCCATCTTGCTGAATCGGTCAACTATGGTGAGAATGACGGTCATGCCACTTGAAGGGGGCAGCCCCGTGACAAAGTCAAGGGCGATGTGAGACCAGGGACGTCTGGGCACAGGCAGGGGCTGCAGCAATCCGGCTGGGGGCTGGCAGGACGACTTGTGTTGGTTGCAGATGGGGCAGGCTTGGACGAATTCCCGTACATCCTTTTCTCAGAGAGAGGGCCACCAGAACCTCTGGGCGAGCAGGTTGTAAGTGCGGGTGGAGCCAGGGTGACAAGCTAGGCGGGAGTCATGTCCCCACTGAACGACCTGGGACCTCAGGTTTTCGGGGGAAAAAGAACAAAAAAGGCGGTCAGCTGGGCAAGTGCTGGGACCTGGCTGGTTACGGAGAGCTTCCAGCACCTGTTCCTCAAACATCCCAGGTCAGAGCTGCTACGATGCAGGGACTTGGCAGAATCGACACAGGATCCTTGGAGGGGGTGTCATCCTTCTGGAATTGACGGGAGAGGGCGTCTGGCTTGGTGTTGCGTGATCCAGGCCGGTATGACAGAGTGAAATTAAACCTGGTGAAGAACAGGGCCCAGCGGGACTGCCTGGAGTTCAACCGTTTGGCCGTGCGGATGTACTCCAAGTTCTTATGATCGGTCCAAACGAGAAATGGAATGGTGGACCCCTCCAGCCAGTGACGCCACTCCTCCAAGGCAAGCTTCACAGCCAGCAGCTCTCGGTTCCCTATGTCGTAATTGCACTCAGAGGGGGACAACCGACGTGAGAAAAAAGGCACAAGGATGGAGCTTCCTATCCTCCGCAGCCCACTGAGAAATCACAGCACCAACTCCCACATCCGAGGCGTCCACCTCCACAATGAATTGCCGGTCCACATCAGGCATCTGGAGGATGGGAGCGGAGGTGAACCTTACCTTGAGGGTACTGAAGGCTTTGTCGGCTGCTGGGGTCCAGGTGAAGGGTTGCTTGGTGCTGGTTAGAGCAGTGAGAGGGGCAGCAACGGTACTGTAGTTCCGGATAAACTTTCTATAGAAGTTAGCAAACCCCAGAAACTGTTGCAGCTTCTTTCTGTTCTCCGGAACTGGCCATGAAGTGACTGCTGATACTTTGGCAGGATCCATTTGGATACTTTCCCTCTGCCACTATGTACCCCAGGAAGGCCACTGTCTTGACGTGAAACTCACATTTCTCTGCCTTGGCGTAGAGGGAATTCTCCAGAAGACGATGAAGGACTTGCTGGACATGGCGGGGTGTGTTCAGACAGGTTTCTGGAGTAGATTAAGATGTCATCCAGGTAAACGAAGACAAACTTGTTTAACATGTCCCGCAGTACATCATTCACTAGAGCCTGGAACACAGCAGGAGCATTGGTGAGGCCAAAAGGCATAACCAGATACTCGTAGTGGCCTGTGGGTGTAATTGAATGCGGTTTTCCATTAATCTCCCTCCCGGATCCGCACTAGGTGGTAAGCGTTTCTGAGATCCAACTTGGTAAAAACAGTGGCTCCCTGGAGCAACTCAAAAGCAGAGGTGAGCAGAGGCAGAGGGTAACGGTTTTTCACTGTGATGTCGTTGAGTCCCCCTGTAGTCGATGCAGGGGCGAAGAGATCCGTCCCTCTTCCCCACAAAGAAGAAGCCAGCACCAGCAGGAGATGAAGATGAACGGATTAATCCTGCGGACAGAGAGTCATTGATGTAGTCCTCCATGGACTTTCTTTCAGGAGCAGACAACGAATAAAGACGGCCCTTTGGAGGGGCTGTTCCAGGGAGGAGGTCGATGGCACAGTCGTACGGTCGGTGAGGGGGCAGAGATGTGGGCTCTTGCTTTGTTAAACACTTCTCTGAGACCATGGTAGCATTCTGGGACATTGGAGAGGTCAGGAGCGGAGTTAGTAGGTACTGGCCGAGGGGGTAGTGCGGCAGCAAGCAGGCAGGTTCGGTGGCAGTCCTCTCCCCCACTCCCTGATCACCCCGGTCACCCAGTCGAGCTGAGGGTTGTGCCGGCGGAGCCATGGGTAACCCAGGATGAGGGGTTGGCCTGGAGAGGGGAGCAGGTGAAACTGGATAGTTTCTTGATGGTTTCCGGACAGACCCATCGAGACCGGGGCCGTGACATGAGTGACCGACCCGAGTAAGTGTCCGTCCAGTGCCCGGGCAGGAATAGGAGGTGTCAAACGGAGGTTCTCCAGTCCCAGTTGGCGTGCCAGCTTGATGTCCATTATGTTGGCTTCGGCGCCAGAATCCACCAGAGCAGCCAGGGTGTGAGTTGAGTCAGAGAGGCGGAGGTGAACTTGCAGCAGGGGTTTTGCGGTCGGAGGACTGGATGGTCATTGAGCTCAACCGGACTCCCCCTATGCCCGGTGAGCTTCGGCTTTTTAAAGGGCAGGTTACCACACGATGTCCATCACCTCCACAATAGAGGCAGAGGTTTGAGGTGAAGCGGCGCTGGCGCTCTGCAGGAGTGAGAGAGGCTCGCCCAATCTCCATAGGCTCAGACTGATCAAGCTGACTTGGGTGAGTGGCAGTAGATGACAGGAGCCCAGTCGGATCTCTCCGAATGCCGGTAGTGGTGGACCTTGGCGCCCCCTCTCACGACGACGGGTCTGTATCCTTCTGTCGATCCGGACAGTCAGTGCGATGGCTTCATCAAGAGTGGAAGGCAGTTCATGGGAGACCAACTCGTCCTTGATATAGTCAGCCAAGCTATGGAAGAACGCGTCCACCAACGATGGTGTGTTCCAAGAACTTCGTCTTGCCAGGGTTCGGAAGTCGATGGAATGGTCTGCGACTGTACGTCTGCCTTGTCGAATACTGAACAGTTCACGAGACGCCTCTGCGGTTGGTGAATCCAGGTCAAACACACCCTCAGCATCTCCTCAGCAAACAGATCGAAGGTTGCACATGCGGGGGGGGGTTTGACGTTCGAACTCTGCTGTTCCCCAGAGTCGAGCTCGGCCCGTCAGGTGAGTGATGGCATACCCCCAACTTTAGCCCCCCTCCGTGGCGAAGGTCCTTGGCTGCAAGGAGAACTGAAGTCGGCAGCTAGTCAGGAATGGCCGGACCGGGGTAGAATCGCCGTTGAACCGCTCGGGGTTTCCAATCTTGGGTTTCCGGAGCAGCGGCTGCAATGACCGGGCAGGTAACTCGGAGGCAGGGCTGGTGTGGCAGACTGCCTGGAAACCGGGCCGGTGGGCGGAGTGGCTGGGGTAAGGTTGGTGAGGAGTTGGATGATCATGGCGAGTTGTTGTTGCTGCTGCTGGAACTGCTGCTGGTGCTGCTGGAACTGCTGATGCTGTTGGTGGCCGCCTGAAGCAGAGAGGTGATGTCGCCGCTCATGCGGGCTAGCCCTCTCTCAGTGTGTTCCAGGCGTAGCATGGCAGTGGGTTGCTCGGTTCGTGTCGGTTTCCATGTCGGGGGAAGTGTGCGCTGAGTCCATGATGGTCAGATCGTACCGTCACGTTTTCAGACAGACGACCAGAGGACCACAATTGCGTCACACCCCACCAAAGTTTATTAAAACTTAAGGGAAAAGGGAAGTAGGGAGTGAGTGAAGGCTCCAGGGGTAACAGGGATCCCGTCCAATGTGCTGGGTCTGTGCCCCCCCCAGTGGCAGCGATGCGTCCTATGACGCCGGTGGTGGGTGGTCCAGAAGTCCTGGGGGGGGGGGAAACACAGACACAACGGGGCGGATGAAACAAAGGCAGCAGTACAGTTCAAGGGAAATCCAAATACGTTTGTAGCAAGGCAGAAGGCTGGTCAGAGTTACCGGGATTGAAGAGTAGTCAGGAGTCGTTATGGCAGAAAGCAGGTCTGGTTTTCCTGGGGCAGAAGAGTATCCAAGAATCAGGCAGGTCCGGGGTCACAAAAACAAGGGTGAGCCAGAAGCGTGAGCAAAACAGTTTCCGGGTGTGAGCTTTGCAGACGATCTGACAAAGGAGAGCTGAAAGACAGGGCTTTTAAATACTGGAAGGTTAGTGGGTAATGCAGCGCAGCTGGCAGAGTAATTAGAGCAGAGCAGAGCAGGGACAGGTGGAGCTAGTTAGGCTGAGTAGAAGAGAGTGGAAGATAGTGGAAACAAATAAAGGTGGTAACCCGGTGGAGTGAGAGGGCTCATGACACCTTCACTATTACAGTGGAACGTTTTGTCCAGGAAGTTGTCTAGAATGGATTGAATTTGTTGTTGCCTAATTGTTTTTTGGTAGGTTTCAACACTACTTTCCTTCCATCTATAGCATTTCTTAATATTATTCAGTTCCTTTGGCTTTGATGCCTCATGATTGATTATTTGCTCTGTTTCAAGTAGACTGTGATTTTGCTGTGGTCTCGTAGGGGTGTCAGTGGCTGACTGTGAACGCTCTGAGAGACTCTGGGTTGAGGTCAGTGATAAAGTAGTCTACAGTACTACTGCCCAAGAGATGAGCTATAGGGTGTACCTACCATAGGAGTCCCCTCGAATCCTACCATTGACTATGTACATACTACCCAGTGTGCGACAGAGCTGCAGGAGTCGTGACCCCGTTTGTGTTGGTTATGTTGTCGTAGTTGTGCCTAGGGGGACATATGGGGGAGGGAATGCTGTCACCTCCAGGTAGGTGTTTGTCCCCCTGTGTGCTGAGGGTGTCAGGTTCTTGTCCAGTTCTGGCATTTAGGTCGCCACAGACTAGTACATGTCCCTGTGGTCTGGAAATGATTGATTTCCCGCTCCAGGATGGAGAATCTGTCTTCATTAAAGTATGGGGATTCTAGTGGGGGATATAGTTAGCACACAGGAGGAAAATTTTTCTCTGTTTTGAGGATAATTTCCTTTTGAATTTCTAACCAAATGTAAAATGTTCCTGTTTTGATTAATTAATAGAGTGAGCTAGGTCTGCTCTATACCAAATTAGCATTACCTCCTGAGTCCCTTCCCTGTTTCATACCTGGTAGTTTAGTGGATGGGACTACCAGCTCTCTGTAACCTAGAGGGCAAAACCAGTGGGTCCGTCTCCTCTATACCATGTTTCTTGTAGGGTGACAATGTCTGTATTTTCCGATTTCTTTGGTGAAGTCCAGATTCATGCTCTTTAGGCCAAAGGCAGATGACCTCAGGCCTTGGATATTCCAGGATGAAATAGTGAAGGCTTTGTGTTCCATAAAGTGTCTAATGTTGTTGGTCATGTGGTTTGCCTCAGGCCAGTAATTGTGAGCAGAGCCTGCTGAGTATCTGCTAAATGCCATTGGCTTTGGCTAGTGTAAGAGTGGGTGTTGGGCCGTGCTCACGGCCTGGGCGTATGTGTGACTTCATGTTGATGCCCCTCTTTGTGGGAGTGGGGGGCTTGGGGTGGGTAGGAGGGGCATAGGTCTGATTTGAGGGGGCCTAAATGGGGTGTGGGGCATGTTGACTTGGGGGGGGGAGTTAATTGGTGGGGGTGTAGATGTGGCTGATGGTGCTGTGGTCTGGATGTAGGTCCTCTCTGCAGGGGTCCTCTATGTGTAGGTCCTGGGGGGGGGGGGGTGCGGGGGAGAGTGTCTCGCTGGTCTGGTCGGGGTGTCTGTTGATCTAGTGTGCTCCTGTGTGAGGTTGTTGGGTCTGCGGTTGAGGGCGATATCCTTTAGGGTCCCGGGCGAAGGTGGGTACTGCTGCCTTGTATAGGTGGACTATGGTCATAAGAGCTGTTCACGTCCAGCGTGGAGTGGTGGGCCCCGGTAGCCATTTGGTTTTGAGGCACAGTCACGGGAAATACTTGCGTTTACCCGCTGTTATGGTAGCAGGTGGAAGTATTTTCATGGTAAACAGGGTTGAGATAACCACTTGTGCGTTGGGGAAAGTAGAATAAGCTTTTTCAATCACTCCCTTGAGTGCTGTGGCCACCCTTTCCTGCTGTGTTCTCAGGTTGTTTGTGCCTGTGTGTATTATGATGTGGCTGGGTGATCCTAGTGGTCCTCAGACAGAAGGTCTAGGGCGCGCTGGTTTTGTTTGGACACCAGAGTTTAGACACTGTGTGTTTGGGAAAAAAGTTAATTTTCTTGTATGTATTTCCTCATTTGAGTCCATAAGGAGTACAATCTGTGGCTTGTGTATGTCCTCAGTGTTGTGGGTGTCAGAGGGCTATCCAGGGGTGTCTGACAGGGGGGTTTGCTCAGACGGGTTGGGGTCCCCAGAGGCTTTGGGTTCTCATTTGTTTGTCGGCTTTGAGTCGGGCTATGGTCAGGGTCTAGGGTTGTACAAATGCCTTACCTGCTGGGGGAATTTATCCTTCATTTCAAATGAGGGGGTGCTCTGTGCTGGGGAATTACTTTCGCTTGGGGTTGCTCTGGGGGTTTTATTTAAAAAGGTCGGTCTGACCCGCTCGGGTGGGGGGTCTTTCTCAAAGGGGGAAATTCTCTGCGAGTATTTTTTGATTAGGGAAAGTCCAGCTGGAAATGTTTGGTGTTTCCTTTACAAACTTTTTCCCGATTTTTAGAGATTAATTAAATTAAAATCCCTTTTTCCATATCCGATTTTCCACCCCCGCTAACCCCCCCCTTTTTGGGGGTTGGTTAAACCTTCCCCAGGGAGTGTTGGAAATTGTTCTTTTTCAAAAGCTTATTTAAA